>JAIUND010004842.1:0-10859 GCA_034699125.1 Gisinianus flammeolus
TGTTAACTAGTCACCATTTTTTGGTGACTTGCCCTGGCCCATGGTGACTAGAGTTTACCCCACAGTTTTACAAATTTGGAAAAAAATCTAACGAAATGGCACAAAAACATTGGCCAGGGCACTCAATTTCAACTAAAAACGGCAAAATTTTCTAAAAAAAAGGCAGTAAAAAACCCAGGGACGGTGATGAATGACTGGAGCCACAAATTCTCATGTACGAGGAACTTTTTCCAAATTCTATGATGAATCTTCCACTTTTTGTCAAAAGTAACTTTGATTTTTCTCGACTTCTCCGTCAAAGTCGCTTGTTTCACTTGAATCACTGTCATCATTTGAAGCAACCTGTAATACAGAAATTAAATGCTGTGCAATTTTACGTTGCACAAAATCTTTTCCTTTATTGATGAAAGTTGATGGACAATTCATAAGCGAGTTCTTACTTCAACGTTGGCTATTGTCTTTGAACTTTAAACTCAAGTTCACAGAAATTTGACTTCGGGACTCCTACGTACTTTAGAACTTAATTAATAGTTATTAAATTATTGTATTAAAATTTGATAATGATCCAAAAAAAATTATTTAGTTTTGTGTTATCGAAATTAAAATTTCCAAATGCCAATTATAAATTGTCCAAAATTCAATTTGTGGGCTTTAAAATTTTGATTCCCGCAGCGCGCAAGAACAAGAAAAAGAGGAAATATAATAAAAGTATGCATTTTAATTGTCAATTAAATGTCAGTTATCTTTGAAAGTTGCAAAAAGTTGCAGCCAATTGTTGTTCGAAAATAATCTAAATTAATTATTGTATTTAACCTATATAGCCGTGTGTTGGACACGCCTGTGCATTTTTTTTAATGTGAGTTCCTATTTTGGCCATTTGAGCCTGTGTTAAATAAAAACTGAAAACTGCAATTCCAGCTAAATGTGGTTATCTATTTTTTTTAAATAATGACAATAAATTGGGCAATCGTCACTTGTAAATGTAGAATGTTTGAATTTTGGAAATTTTATAATCCATGTATTAGTCCCAAGGCGCTTTTATTGGGCATTCGGATCATAATGCGTCGTTGCCTCCGATTTTCCTCGAATTTCTCCAAAAACCAGTAGATGCCGGATGAGAGGAGTTTTCGCATTCGTATAGACGTCCATTCCGGCCGATGTTTGTCCAGCCCATCCAAAATGTAAAAGCCGGTGGATTGACTGAAGGAATCGTCATCCGTCATCTCTCGATTATGCCCGAATTTCATCGCCTTCCCCCTTTTTTTCCTCATCTCATTCTGCCCCTCTTTCTTTTCTTCTTCCTCCCATTTCCTCATTTCCTCCTTGAAAATGCTCCAATAGAATTCAAAATCCCGCGACCACATGAAAAATGCCGTCTTCTCTTCTCGCAGCTCGCTACGAATGAGTGCGCGGAGTTGGGCGGGGCATGTGCGGCGCGTGTGATTCATCAAAATGAGATATTTGTGATAGTAGCGGCAGGATGGGAATTGGCTACAATTGGACTGGGAAAATGGGACGGATTCTCCATGTCCACAAACATGGAGCTCGCAATGCATGAACGTCGTGTTGAATAGCAATTTCTTGCCCAGGAGTTGCCCGCGCGGCGCCAAGTGATAAAATGGCGCCGCCCCAGGCCCACTCCACACATCAGCATGGATTCCACAATAATGTCGAAGGACCCAAAGCTCCATCTCCAGCCGTTTGACCTTTGGAGCAGGTCAACGAAATTAAGGAAAATAATTATAATTCCTTTGTGAACTTAACAGACGATGTGCATTTATTCTGACGTCATTTATTACGTGCAATTAAATGAGGCATCCTATTCCTTTAAAAAATACACTCCATTTTTGAATCAAGAAAAAGAAAGGGATGTTGAGACTCTCCACAATTAAACGCTGCATATATATAGAATAATGAAGATAATGAATAATGATGAAGGAGGAAAGGATGATGGGAGGACTCTGAAACGTCCTTTCCCAGGAATTGACAAGAGGGGAATTGAAAACGGTACGGCCATCATCGTTCTTACAGTTGGTGTATGGAACGCGATCCTCGTACTTGTCCTTCCCATCTTGCAACCACTTGACTCGTCCATCACACTGCAGAGGACAGTAATGAAGATCCATGGCATTCAAGGGATTCGCGTCGAGGAAGGGTTGAAAAGTGGCTTGAGGAAGGGTCTCAAAGGCCGTGCCCTCCAAGAGCAGGATAACTTTCTTTTCAATGGTGGCGAGCCGGGACTCCTCATGGATCCTTCTCAATGCCTTATTCACGTTCAGGGAAATGAATAATTCATTTAAATTTACGGTATAGTCAAAGGAGAAAACATCCGGCTCAATCGATTCCAAAGTATTGTCCATCAAATACAAATATTTGAGATTGCTCATCCCTTTGAATTGTCCTCCACTCAAACTGTGTATTTTGTTGGATTTGAGGGATAGATCCTTGAGACTTATCATGTCGGACAGACCTGGGAGGATGAGCGGGGAACTTAAACTCTGACCTTTAGTCACTTCTCCCAGTCGGTTGTTCCCTAAATCCAGCTGTATCACGGGATACTTGTCAAAGTATTGGAGGGTAGAGCCCATAGTCCCGGATTTGTAATGTCATTGCCAGAGAAGATGAGTCCGACCCTGGACTCGATTGGAGGCCCTGTAAACCCGGTGAGGGAGGAATTGTCCTTGATTACGAGTTCCTCCGACACTTGACGTCTCAATTCGCCCCTCGACTCTCCGTTCATTATAATTATAATTATAATTGTTATTATTATTATATGAATCCGCTCACGCGCCTATATATATTTCTTCCTTCCTTCAACAACCAATGTCATTCAATTTAATTCCGGTTTTCAATTCCGGTTTTATTATAATAGAATTGCCAATATTTGTGGACTTGTGCCAATATTTTTAAAAACAAAAAAAGGATTTCAATATACCGTCTATTGGCGTCTATATAAAGCAATTTGAGGATTTGAGCACAAATACCAGCCCCTGGTAATTTGAGGATGATGATGAAGAAATCCCTCATTGTTTCTTTTGTTTCGCGGGCCTTCGTATATTGTCATTGTAGTTGTATTGTTGTTGTTGTATAGAAGAGGAGGAAAACGGGTGGTTGAATTTTGGCGGCAGGATCAAACCAAAAACCCATTTCGAGTATACAGTTCGTTCCCGAATGAATAATGTCAGGGCAAAACGATCCTCGATTCGGTGGACAATATGGCGGGATTTAGGACTTGAACGAGGTCATGCGCACTGTGAACGTGGAGTCGGTAGAGGAAATTGTCATCCCATTGGTTGAGGGGCGGGAGGAACAAAATGTTATAGACAAACATCCGAACCCACGAAATTCCGTGGAATTGACAAAAGACCACAACCAAAACACAAGGCAAAACACAACGAAAACAAAATGCTTAATGCACACTCCTCGATGATGAATTCCCAAATCCCGCTCATTTTAATTCAAAAAGATGATTCGTTATTCGTTTTACATTGTTATTATAGACTAATAGACTTTTGTCTCGACCAAATAAAACATAATAA
This sequence comes from Gisinianus flammeolus, assembly GCA_034699125.1. Lineage (NCBI taxonomy): Eukaryota > Metazoa > Arthropoda > Collembola > Symphypleona > Katiannidae > Gisinianus > Gisinianus flammeolus. The sequence continues at coordinate 3,540 of JAIUND010004842.1, forward strand.
ATTTTGTTCTTCTGAATTTATTAGAAAAAACCTGACATTCAGAAAATTTGTATATGATTTCAAAAATGTTTAAAAAAAAGGGCTATACATGCAGTTCACTGATCAAGAAGTGCATTTGTGGAATGAATGTATATAATTAATTGAATACAGCGGCTTCATTTGAGTGCTTGACACTCCAGCCAAGCCAATTGTTCATCTTGCGACGGGAGATTTTCAATCTCATTTTCATAATAATAGTTTGACGCGTGACGGAATGGACTGGTAAAACCATTGGGGAAGTCCACGGCCTTTATGTCCACCCTGTTAAAATATTAGAAAACGTGTTCAAAATCCAAAGACAAAAACAAATCATGATAATTCAAACCCAAAATATATGATAAATTGACAAATTGATAAATTGCCAAAAAACATGCAATGATTTCTTCTTGTTTTGGAAATTTAAAATACGCGCGTTTATTCTTCTAAAATTTTACCGGTGAGAAAATTCCGCGTGGCGGAGCATAAAATGCAGCAGCCGGGAATCCTGGTTACAAAATGGACAGTAATGAAGTCTAGAATAGTTTGAGAATGCGCAGTCGCAGTAGCCGATGATTCCATCTGGATGAATTCCCTTCGTCAACTGTCCACATATTTCACAGAGATCCGGCGTGACGTCATCCTCATCCGGCGGCCCAGAAGAAGAATCGGCAGGGAAGAGCGGTTTCAGATTCTGCTGTGAAATTGTGACGGAAGTTGTGATGGAGCTGCTGATGGAACTGGTGAAATTAGAGTCGGAGGAAGAAGAATTCCAAGATGAAGATGACGATGAAGTGGACCAAGACATGCGGGATGGACCATTTCCGGTCGCAATATAAAAATGACTTGAATCCTCAACTGACTCGGCCGACTCTGAGTCCAACTCTGCTTTTACTTTTAATTTTACTTTTGGTAAATCACAGACGATTTTACAAATAAAACACGGTTTTCCACCCGTCACTGAACATTTCTCCAGCTGTTCTTGTTGTACATCCAATTCTAATTGGACCGGTTGCAAATCTCCCGTGAACGACTCCATTTTTCAAATAATACAATAATGTATGCGCAATTTGTCGATGCCTAAAGATTTAACGAGTTTATACATGCAAACGATACAAACAACAAGACGGATTTAAAAAAAATAGTGTGCTTCAAATCACACGTTTTTTAATGATTTATTTCCATTTCCTTTCCCTTTTGTCAAACGTCATTTGACTTTCGGTTTTCGCGGCTTTAGACAAACAGAAAGCCAAACACACACCAAATGAACGGAAACTGTGTGTGCGACATGAATGAAAAGCTCTTAAAAAACTCTATATTCACATTCAAAAAGGTGCTTTATGGAATTTGTCAATATGAGTTCAATGCTCTCATTTAATTTGCCCGCCATTTTCCGAAATCCCCCCTTTGTGTTTCTAGTTTTATGCTGTGAAGCTGTGAAGAGATGAAACTCGCGGTATTTATTTAGATGGAATTCTCAATCGTCATTTGGCGGAGGCATAACAGTTTCTGACTGATAACGATTAAAATCTACTCATTTCTGCAGTTAATATGCTGATGCTCTGATGTGGAATTATTCAACAATGGGAAATCGATGGAGCTTTTGACGATTGAATTGAGGAGAATTTGGGAAATAGTAAATGACATGAGAGTTGTACAGGGTTATCAACAATGATATGTAGGAAACTAAAAAATCATATCTCAGGAACTAGTGAACATATTCACACGATTGAACAAGGTACTTGTAGAGGAAAGATGAAATTTTTTTTGGGCATGCGCACAAGAGATTATATGACGTCGGATCGTATGAATTGGCATCGGCCAACGTCACTTCCGAACTCGTAAGCTTGAATTATATAGCCAAAAGACAGAACACTTCATGCAAACATTCTTGCGTTTTGAATCTGACTTTTGTGTGTTGTTTTTGTTGTTGTTATTGTTGTGTAAAAGGCGTTGAGATTGGCGTGTAAATGCAGTGGCCAATCCTGCCCTGGAGGTTACAGTTATTGCGTTTGCTGTGGCTGCGGATCCGCTTGCTACTGCTTAAGATAAACTGAAGAAATGCCAGCATTCCTGTGGATTTTGGGTGAAATGAAAAGCGCGGGAATTCTACAGACGCGCCCGCAATCCAAAATTCAAATCCACTTTTGATTTCCATTAATACTTAAATTTGCTTTATGAGCATTTTAATACCTATATAGTTTAATTGATCATAGTTCTAACGTTACTCCTTTTTTAAATGTATTGTACACGCCTTTTAATTTGTTTAAAGCTTATCTATACTCGTATTTATTGCTTCTATTTATTTATTGATATATTGATGTTTTTATTTTGATTTACTTGAATTTGAATTACATTGAATAAATTGTTTTGGAAGCCTTGATTCCTATATAATTGAAAAAAGTCCTACCGGGAATATTTGATGTCTTTATTCACAATCAGAGAGATTAGAGAGTTTGGTAAGCCCGTCGTAAAAAGATAATCGTAAATATTTTGGTGGGAATTTTTAATTTGGTTAGGTTAATTTGGAATTTTAAAAATTCCCGCGAAAATATTTACTATTTCCTTTTTACGACGGGTTTACCAAACTCTCTAATAAGGTTGGTTTTATTTTATGTGGGGCGGGAGATTTTTTCTTTGAATAATTAGACAAAGGATATATAATTCTGGGATTTCCTTTGAATGTTTCCACAATACGGATTATTTTTTTTGTATCATTGTTGCTCTAAACAGTCTAAACATGCACACAGGAAATGCGAAATTAAAATCAGGGGGAATGTGGGAATTCCGCCCAATTTCTGATGCTTTGAGGTATTAAAATTGATTTAAATTCATCAAAAGTGCGGAGAATTTAAATTACTAGGGACTTATTATTATTCTAGCTGAAGCTTCAAACTTTGAAATTGAAAGGAATCCCAAACATTATTTACTTACAACATTACAACACAAATTAATTGAGACACACACAGAAATTTTTATATAAGAATGAAAATGAAAGTTGTAGAAGAGTTTCTGATGGAAATCCCCAAATTCACACAGAATTCACCGTATATAAAATTGGGTTTAAATGTTGTCCCAAAATGTTTGTCTGTCCTGTAAATAATTAACGATATTCTCGGCGGGCTTATCAATTTTGAAAGTGACGCGGGAACGACCATCACGAATATCCAATGGCTTCCATTCAACGTTTTCATCACCCAATCGACCCGGTTTCCTATAATATATGTGTGCATTAAAGAAATTCGTAAAGATTTTTTAATACACGGTGATGTGTGGTTTTAGATTTTTATTTTCACAACGGGGCTGTTGATTTTCAATTTTGTTTGATCTCTTACCCATCTCGAGCAAAAGACACGTAGAGTTTGACTAAATCCTGCGAGAATTTCTCATGGACGGATCCAGGTTCTTGCGGAGGGACGAAACTCACCCGAAACAGATATTGAGTGTCATCAAGATGTGACACCACTATATATAAAAAATCCATCAAAAAAACCGCACATCAATGAAATCCTGAATTCATATAATAAACGAAACTTTATATATATGCACAGATAAGTCAAGATTTCGATTTCAAAGAACCGGTTGTTTTTTTTTTACCGGGAATTTTGAATCCGAGATGGATTTGAGTGTAGCTGAATGGTCCTTGATATGAGAAAACGTAGGGATAAACTGGAGCATATTTGGAATGAAGATTTCCATCCATATAAATCCCACGATTAAAAAACCGATCCGAGCAAAGATTCGTCAAATTCTGATAGGTTAATTGACTCACTGGCTCCTCCCCAAAATAAAATTCTCGGATCTTATCGGATTTTTGGCGCAGGACTTCCTTTGACATCCCCAATTCGTCATAGTAGAAAGTGATGGGCGCCACCCTGTGCCAATCCTCGTTCAAATCCCGAACGGCCTTCGTGTCATTTATTATTGCTGTGTATGTGTGTGTGTGGGAAAACAATTTTGAAGGTCAAAAATTCAAATAATTATATATCTTAATCCCGCGAAAAGTCCACTAAAAAAAACCCACTTGTAATTGAATATTGAATAAGTAGATCATTTATATTTGAATGAATGTATTGTATGGATTTTGTTTTTCAAATTTTACCGCCGGCCTGAAGTAAATGCCCTTCGTCTTTCGTGGCACCCATCATTAAAGGGACTCGATTAAAATCCCCATCTTGGAGTTGATCATAGAAATCCCGAGTTTGAAAAACGGGGTCACTCCCGTCAATCCCGGAATTTGAATGAGGTGACTCGAGAACGGGCCCATAAATGATTTCATCCAGCCCATCAATCCATTTCTATACACACACACACACAGACACACAGAAATCGAGAAGGAAATTCAAATTTCAATTGAACTATACACACATAATGCCACAATTTAAAAATAAATGAAATTCCCGCGCATTTTTCATGTGTGTAAATGAATGCAAAATTGTATACCTTGCCCTTTTGTTGATTGGCAATCAAACTGGTGAGATCGGCTTGCTTAAGACACTGAGTCAGCTGGTTCGTGTCTCTCATGGGGCAATGTAAGAGTTTCCCAAGAATCAACGCTCGCTTGCGCGGGTTTTTAATCACTGCCCATGCGCTCTGACCGGAACCGGACATGACGATCGCGTGCTTGAACAAACCTTTAGCACAACACAGGACAAGAATTAAACAACCAAACAATTTAATTAAATGGATCTTATTTAATTAATTAATTAATTACCAAATTAAATAGTATCAGTTTCACTAATTAAACTAGTATCCGGAATATCTAATTGACTAAATGTCTGGTATAGTCGCCTCAGAGATTTTCTCACCTTTGGATCGCGCAGAGATAATGTGATGAGAGACGGAGCCCGCGCCGGCGCTGAAACCCATGATCGTCACGTGACTCGGATCCCCCCGGAAATTTTGAATATTCCGCTGGACCCAGGTCAAGGCCAGATTCTGATCTTTCAACCCCAAATTCCCCGGAATCCCGCCGTCAACCGTCGTCAGAAAACCTATTAAAACAGGGATAAATATATACAGATTAAAAAAAACGAAACTCCACTCTATTTTCAGATTTTGACTTGGATAAACCGTGCCAAGTTTTGAATAAAAATTTGCAATGAAAAATGAAAAATGTAAAATCTCTGCCTTTACCGAGTGCACCGAGTCGATAATTGAAGGAAACAAAGACGATGCATTCATCCATGAAATAATTGGGCTCGTACAAATCTCCAGAACCCTCCACAAAAGCCCCACCGTGAATCAGGACTAAAACAGGCAAGTCCTCCCTCCCTTCACATCTCTATATAAATTCAATTACAATATAATTCCCGCGCCTTTTCAATTTAAATACATCCTTCAATTCAAGCAAAAATTCAAATTCAAATTCAAATTCAAATCCAAATTCAAATATGTACAGATAATAATAAGGAAAATGACGTCATCTCCATTTTCGTCAATCGTCAATGGTCAATCGTTTCATATCGTCTGTTAAGTTCACAAAGGAACTATAGCGATTTTCCTTAATTTGCGGAAATGCTCCTACTGCGTCCGCTCTTTGTGGGTAAAATTGTGAAAAAATTCAGGATGACAGAAAAGGTCATGGCAGACAATAATGTCGCAGGACCCACAGCTCCATCTTGAACCATTTGACCTCTGAAGCAGGTCAACGAAAATAAAGAAAATAATTATAGTTCGTTTGTGAACTTAACAGACGATATATAGATGTAGCTAAATTTTACCGTGGATGACGGATGAAAAACGTTGATGAACAGACAATCTTCGGAGCCCACAATGGCCTGAGTCGGTCTATGGATTTGTGGGCAAGGGGACCCGGCCTTCATAGCACTGTGAACCCCATCCCAAGGCCCCATCCCTTGAGCCACTTCAAACCTCCCAGTGACTCCAGCATACGGGATCCCGAGGAAAGCGGCAAATTCCAGCCCTCCTCTGGATTTCATGATGGTGCCCGCGAGCGGACCGGAAGTCGTCGCCCCCATCACTCTCTCCATCTCCATCCTCATTTCGTTTTCCTCCTCTCCTGTCTGCCTCCGACCACCAAACTTACAATTCCCCACTTCAAATCCGGATCCCAATAGGGAAATTAAGCAGAGGAAAGTCCACGCTCTCATTTTTTCCCCCTTTTAATATTTCCTTTACAATTTTCCTTGTATATATGTCCCAATTCCACAATTCACACTCAGCAAGCAAAGACAGAGACGGGGAAAAATCCAAAAGATCCTATAATTGTCGCGACGAGGAGAGACCACAAAAATAAAATAATTGGGTGGGCGGTGGAGATGAAGAATGAAAAGAAGGGAAGAGCGAGAGATGCGAATGCGAACTGAGGAGGAAATTCCCTTTTCATCTCATTTAATTGCGAATCCTCGTGAGTTTTGCTCAAATATACTCTCAAACCAACAATAAGAAAACCTCCAAAAGTGTGCGTGTGTATACACCAATGTGAACAAGTTAAGTCATTAGAGGAAAGTCAATAAGACAAAAGTCAAGAGCGAGGAAAAACCTTGTCAATGTTTTAGATAAGCTTAAAGTAAAATTGACAAAAAAAGTGTGGGGAAAAAGTCTGCTTAAGTGAGAGAGAGAGAGAGAGTGAGAGAGAGAGAGAGAAAGGAAACGCATTGTGTGGACAAAAAAGAGGAGTTGAGGATTTTCGTTCATGTGTTCTTAAATGACCGTGCAATATTTTTGTGTTTGTTGAGTGTGTTCGCTTGTATAAATATATATGTTCGTCTGTCCGCTCACCTTGAATTATCCTGTGCAATCACTATTATATATCGTCTGTTAAGTTCATAAACGAACTATAACGATTTTCTTTAAATTGGGGAAATGCGACGACTGCGTCCGTCTTTGTGGGTAAAATTGTGAAAAAATTCAAGGTGACAGAAAAGGTCATGGCCGACAATAATGTCGAAGGACCCACAGCCCCATCTTCAGCCACTTGACCTTTGCGAGCAGGTCAACGAAATTAAGGAAAATAATTATGGTTCGTTTGCGAACTTAACAGACGATATATCTTTTCAAACGTTTTTTTATATTAGTTTTGGTTTAATAATTGCTCTCGCGCGTATTAATTGCATTCAGAATCTCCGTCCGCGCGTCTCGAGAGCTTCTGTCCATCCATCCACATTCCATCCATTTGTCGCAATTTTTGTTCATTAGTCAATTACGAATACCGTTTGTACTGTCATAGAGCAGCAGCCTCAAATATAGAGCCGCAGAGGCTGTGTACCGTAAAATCCCTATTAATCCACTCGCCCCAAATATATACCCGCCCCAATACTACACCCCCCTTTCCAGTCATAT
>JAIUND010004843.1:0-10858 GCA_034699125.1 Gisinianus flammeolus
ACCCTTTGACATGACTGACCAATGCTTGACATGACCGACCAAACCCTTTGACATGACTGACCAATGCTTGACATGACTGGCCGACTTTAGATCAGAATTTTGAATACCAAATTATGCAATTTGTTTATAATTTGTTTTCCAAGAATTGAATTTAAAATCAACTCTATTTAAATTTAAACGGGTATGCAAGCCATGAAGCAGAAATCCTTGCAAAGAGGCTCCAAGTAAATTTGGGTTGAAAACAAAATTCCAGACTCATTCCCGAGAATTTCCAAATAATTTAAAAGTTGATTTAGTTATTCATTTTGATCTGCATCGACAATAAAACTGTTTTATAAAATCCTACCAGTTTTTACAACAAAAAGATCCACAAAACGTCACACATCATTCGAATTTGGAATTTCTCACACCAGAGCAGAATTTCAAGGTAATTTATTTTTGACAATATTAAATATCTTTTTAAGCAATTTGTAATTGCAAATCTCACAAATTTAATTATTTAAATATCTGATTTTGTTTCCTTTTTATAAGTTTACTGCAACGTTTTGGGAATTTGGTATTGCGAGGATCTTGCATTGATGTTGTTGCAGCTGCAGCAGTCGTTTTCTTTGTAATCAGATATTCCTTGTAATAATGTAAGTAATCTGTGTAAAAATGTTGTAAATGCTTTTAGTTTTTAATTTGCTATTTTGTTGATTTAATAAAGTATTTATTAGAGTATGGAATCCCAGAGTTATTTGTTCATTAAAACATTCAAAATGTATACAACAAGGATAAAAGTTGAATTTAATTGTGCTTGACATTTTCTTTACATTATAGATAAGATGAATTTTGTCAACACTTGCAAAACTTTGCTCGATTTGGTGTGTTACAAGTACAAATGTCTACCAGCTCCGAATCGAATTACAACTTTTCAGAGACAATGTGCTCAGAAATTACTACCGCTTTTGGAAAACATCTTGACGGATTCCTCATATTTTGAAGAGACAGTCCTGGATATTGATTTGTACCCTGAAATGGAAATAGAAAATGAAAACGAGACAGAGTCGCAGTCATCATAAGAATGGGAAGTTGAAGAAGTTATAAACACAAAATACTCCCTGGATTTCATGAAAAAGGTGGTAGAGCTGTACGACTCAAAGGGATTTGCTCGTGTCAAATCTCGGTACCCTAAAATTACTCATTCTACACAAATAACTCGATTCAAAGATTATATTGAGAAAAATGGAACCAAATCCTTTAAACTAGCCCTGATAAATGTTGACGTCTGGGAAAGATTTCAAACTGCTAGAGAGGCAAGATTGTCTGTTCACGATGATGATCCACGTCGCTGGGGAGCACTAGGCTTTAGAAGTTAAATTGGAAAAATTTTCAGCATCACCAAGTTGGGTGTACAATTTAAAAATTAAACACCATATTGTCAGCCGAAAAATTACAAAATTTGTGAATATTCAAAAAGACGATATACTGACCATCACAAAACGAGCGGAAGAATTTGTTGACCATGCCAAAGAAATATTTGAAATTCATTCTATTCAGCCGGATAACATTTTCAACACAGATCAATCGGGATTTAACTATGAATATGCGTCAAAAGTAACTTTATCGCACAAGGGGGGAAAATCCACAATCGGAAAAATTAACTCGGCCAATGCCACGACTCATAGCTACAGCATCATGCCCATTGTCACAATGTCAGGAAAATTGGTTGGAAAGCAACTTCTGTGTCTTCAAGAGACAAATGGTGACTTTGGACCACTCGTGAAGAAAAATTTGTTCCAAGCTAAAAACTTATACGTCACATGCTCAAAATCTGGAAAACTTGACAACAAAATTATGAAAGACTGGGTTGATTTGTGTCTTCAGCCAGAAATTACAGGAAATAGTTGCTCATGGATTCTTGGAGTGGGCACAAAAGAGACGACATATTTTCAAGTGTTTCAAAGGATTGTATCAAATTGGAGATACCACCCAAAACAACTTCAATCATTCAGCCACTTGATAGATACTTTTTCAGACAGTACAAAATTTTGCGTAAGCGAATTAGTGACCGTGTAATGCTGGATAATATTGTGGTGGATTTGAAGATCAGACAAAATGTCATTAAACTTCATTCCCTAATATTTGACCAACTCCAGTCTCCAAGATTTCATCAAATGATTCGATACGCTTGGACATCTTCTGGCTACTGTGAACCCGATCCTGAGGAATTTGAAAATGTTCTCGAAGTATGTTTTTCAAACGTTTCCACATTTTGTGAAAATTCCTGCCCAAGGTCATCCATTCTTCGTTGCAGTCAATAGATTGGTCGGTCATGTCAAAAGTTGGTCAGTCATGTCAATAGATTGGTCGGTCATGTCAAAAGTTGATCAGTCATGTCAATAGATTGGTCGGTCATGTCAAAAGTTGGTCAGTCATGTCAATAGATTGGTCGGTCATGTCAAAAGTTGGTCAGTCATGTCAATAGATTGGTCGGTCATGTCAAAAGTTGGTCAGTCATGTCAATAGATTGGTCAGTCATGTCAATAGATTGGTCGGTCATGTCAAAAGTTTGTCAGTCATGTCAATAGATTGGTCGATCATGTCAAAAGTTGGTCAGTCATGTCAATAGATTGGTCGGTAATTTTATGTCAGTAGATTGGTCGGTCATTTTATGTCAATAGATTGGTCGGTCATTTAATGTCAGTAGATTGGTCGGTCATTTTATGTCAGTAGATTGGTTGGTCAGTTTATGTCAAGAGTTTGGTCGGTCATTTCAAAAGTTGGTCATTTTATGTCCAAAGTCAGTCAGGTCACAAGCTGGTTAGTGATGTCAAAAGTTATTCGGTCATGTCATGTCAAAAGTTTCGTCAGTGGTGTTAAAGTTTGGTTAGTTATGTGTCATGTCAAATGTGGGTCGCCCCGGTAAAATTCCTGTGAAGTTTTAATGGAGAAAAGTTTAAGGTAAAAGAGGTTTGAAAATATTTCGCGAGAAATTTGCATGAGATTTCTTATGGAAATATTCAAGGTAGACAGGTGTGTGTAATGTAAAACTTGGAAACTTTGGGGTGGTCCTGTCGGGTCAAATGTCAATATGCGGATCTGCGACCTTGACCAAAGTTAATCATATTGAAGGGTCAGTCTTTCCCATATAGTCCCATTTGGATCGGCCTGTCACACCTGAAAAACTTCCCTTGTCAGTGGAAAAAAGTATCAAATGTGTGTATGGTATGGACGTACAAATTCAGAGGCCAGACAGACAGCCTGGTTTATGGGATTGTCGAATGTACAATGTTTTTACGCAAATGGAAGTAATCGTTATAAAAGAGAGTGAGAGAGATGAGAGTTGAGTTGGGATGAGATGAGATGAGAGAGTGACCAACGCAATGCACGCGGAAAAACTTTTCAACTTTGAAAAACAAGCAGTCACGGTCAAAATCGAAAAATGATGACGACTCTTGTGGAAATCGTATACGCAATCGTACGTGAATGTCCGTGTGTGTATGTTCTTATTCATTGTACATATGCGATTTTCTTGAGTGCTTCAAGGTCTTCTGAGGAACAGAAAGAGAATTCGTCTGAAAGTCTCAAGTCTGAAACCTCTTGGACTCTGTCTCATTTTTTTTTATTTCTATATAATTCTACTTCTGCTTCAAATCAAATTTCAACAACTCAACTCATCAACACAATGTGCATTGTAAATACACAGTCGGTCAGTAATTCCATCCGTCTAGTGTGAATGATATACCAAACCAAACCAAAACCAAACAGAACCAAATAATATCATCTATATGTAAATCCAACCCAAGCAAAAAAAGCACACAACAAAAACTATTTACAATGAATTATTTTGCTGTTTTTATATGCATATATGCATAAACATGCATTATTCTGTATTCGCTAAATAATTATTATTCAACTCTATATCTACCATAAATATTTACATTTCCTATCTCTCCGTCTTCTTAAAATCCTAATTAACTTTATGAAGCATTCGTCGTCGTCCGTCACTTGACTCGAATCACTTGAGTCCACTCCATTCAATTATATTCACTTATCCGTGTAATATTTTTTTGTATGATATTTTCCACTCTCTGTGAGCCTCAATAAATACTTGAATTCAATCAAACACAAAACATAACATTAATGCGAATCAAAATGCAATTGCAATGAATTCAACATTCTCACACAAGTATATTACTCATGACGCCAAGTATTTATCTGCTTCATTACATACTACTTATATACATACAGTTTACCCTCAGAGAAAATGTAAATGCATAATTTGTGAGGGCTATTAGCAATTAAGAAGAGATGGAATGACATTTGTCAGAACAATATGTAGAATTAAGATGAGCTCCGTAAGTACGACATGCAAAAAAAATTACACATTCTAAATATTATTATTATTGGGATTGAGAGAGTTGAGGCTGAGAATATAGAGAGAGAATAGCAATTATTTGAAATGCGAATGGGACGAATGGAGGTGCTTCTGTCTTTCCTGCTACTTCCATTCGTCCATGCATGGCAATACAATTTACACTTTACAATACAGACAATACATACGGCTTACGATGAGACTCCTCCAACAACTGACAATTCAATGTTCAGTATTCACTGTCGTGGATTGTGGATGTATTTTACGCTGAGTTGAGGGTTTGAGAGACGGAGACTGACAAAAGGCCCCACCAAAATAATAGCAATATAGCAAATAACCTTGAGAATTACTTTACCAGTCCGTCACGAGAAAAAGCTGGGACATTATATATATGTAGTATAAGAGAACGAGAGAGAGAGAGAGAGAGTGGAGTTGAACACATAAATACAAGCACATCTAATATGTGATAGGGAAATGGAGGTTGAGAATGAGTTTCATCTTCTTGATGTTCATGTTCTGGTCACATCGTATCCAACACCTTATTATCATTATCACTTGGTATGCGTTCTCATTCTCTGTCTGTAGGAAAGGAGAAGAACAAGTAGAAGACCAAGACCAAGAAGAAGATTGCAGATTGTAGATTTTCCCTCGAGTTTCTCTGCCATGAGATGATTACACGGTTTCATTACTCTTCTGTGTGTGTGTGTGTGTGTAGTACTCCTCTCCTCCTCCTCCTCCTCTTCGTCGTCTACATAACTTACTTATGTACATCTTCTCTCCTCAAACCTTCTTCTTCCTATATACGTATAAGAACTATCCAAGCAGAGACACATAGAAGAGGTAGATATGTAGATAGATGTATATGATGGGGAAGAGCCATAGAGTTCTCTTGGTTGGTTGGTACGATGAGTGAATTTTACGCAGATATATATATAGAAGGAACGTAGCCAATTGATTATGATTAGCCAGCGATGCGATGCGATGCAATGCAATGCGTTCTCTCCCATCTCGTATCACATTATTATTCATTAAGAATCTCTGTGAATACTGCGTCAAAGCGTGTCTCCCAAAACCATTATTATTATCATTATTTATTGCTCCTTGTTCCTATACAAACTCCAAAGTTGACATTTTATTCTCTCGCTCTGCAGCTATAGATATAATTATATAGCTCAGTTTAAGCTTCGTTCATCCAATATACATAATAATATATATATATCTATGTACATCCATCAACAGAACACCAAGGTTTGTCGTTATATATGCATATTGCATACCTGCACACTTACTCCTCGTGTATTTTTTGTATTTAATTTCTGGAAATGTTCATGTGCAAAAAGCTCCCTCATCTCATCTTCATCTGTCCCAGTCACTATCACTTACTCAAAACTCACGATTCACAACTTTTGAAAATGTAATTAAATACATATAGGTATATATTCCCATGTACTTTTTGACTCCTCTCTGTCTTCTGTCTTCTGACTTCTCCATTCTTCGTGTCTTCGTCTCTTTGAGTATCGAGTCACACACCGCAAATATATACGAACATCAAAATGCCTTCAACTCCATGAATTATTAATGTTTGTTTATGCCAAAATGTCCCAGTGTTAGATTATCATTTTTTTTGTTTCAAATCGAGTCGGTACTCAATATGCGAATATGAATGCGTAAAAAGGCAAAGGCATGTACACAGTTACACACACAATCATTTTCACATTTACTTGATAACCACCACAATCCTAATTAATTATCAAGATTATTCATTCATTTTCCTTTGTTGTTTGTTTTTTGTTTTTTTTACGTATGTTCTTTGAATGTCATGTGTAATCCATATGTTTATGTTTGTTGGGATTTTCTCGCTGGACAACTATTTAAATATTTCTCACATGTATAATGAAGTTTTTCGCACGGTCCATATTCTTTCATTCTCATTTACATTCGTCAGCCTTCCTTTTTTTCACCCCTCTTACGTTTGCAGTTTTTTTTAAATGTTTTGTACAGATATTTTAACCAGAGAGAACTGGAAGTTGTTGTATGTATACGGTTCACGATTAAAATATTAAATTTGAATATAAACAAAATAAAATGGGTAAAGTTCCATGGTCAACTACCCTGCCGCTTCTGATAATTCTGTATATATGTATATAATAACGTTTTTTATCTTCTTCTCTTCAATTGGTTCTTGATCATAATTTATTATCGTCAATTCTATTGAATAATCTTTAGTATCCGTGACTGGACCTTATAGTTTAATGACTAATGGCCTCAACTCTAAATTTCCACCGATTTTTTCCACCATTTTTAATCATCTTGTTCATTTAATTGTAAGTCTTGTCGTTTGTGTGTCTCTGTATTTTGTCTACGAATAAAACATGTACATAATAGACAAATCATGTATACAGTGAATTCTTCACAAGGCGTGAAAGGTTATTTTTGATGAAACTATAATTATTTGGTAAATTGACTAAGTAGGAAAATGCATTAAGCTCCATAACACTTTAATACTGTAGAACTATAGAATGAAGAATTGTAGAATGTTGAATAGTTGTTGAATACTGAATTGACTGCATGTGTATATGAAATCGTTTACCCCAACAGAGTTCGTCCTACACGGACTATATCTATTTTGTAATTTAGTTATAAAGTAGTTCATTTGGTAATTTTCTTCATTAATGGCATATATTTCCCTTTGGTCCATTACTTTTGCACTCACTCCAAATTATATCGTATATTAAGGGATATGGAAAAAATACACACTGAGTGAGGTAGACGATACACTCAGCTCCATTAGCTAACTAACTGCGGATGAACATGCAAACGTTTTTCCCTCCGTTTTCTACCCAAAAAATCTTTGAGCAGACACAAACACAAACGCACAACATGTACAAAAACACTGCATAATATACCTACAATCATTTGAGAAACAAACATACATGAAGAGAGCTCCAATATAATAATGTAATTATGAAAAGCACACATGGTCAAATCCCAAAGGTTGCAAAATAAAAACAAGAGTAATTCCATTTTCAATGCCATCAGCGACTCACACAAACACACACAGTCAGTACACAATCTGTATTCCCCTAATACTCCAAAAAAAATTACACATATGTATTCAGACTAATGTAAGAACAAGAAGAGCATCTTTTGACTCCACAATATTAAAATCCAGCCACTTTGAAATATATAATGGAAGAAGAGACGCAGTGCTTGAATATATAATACGAATCATAATCATCACAATGGCTTTAGTTTTATCAAATGGAGTATGTATATAAGTATATACACATTATACACACGAGAAAAGGGGAAGAAGGAAAAATTGTGTGCTCACATTTTTGCCATTGCCATCGCCATGCCATTGCATGTAACATGGAGTGAGTTAGTTACTCTCACGCTTTATTATGTAGCTTCAATAGCTAAAAGTATGGGTTTGCTATTGCCACTGCAGGGCACAAATCCACCATGTGTATTATACGACTCTGATTTGAGTATATCTCTCTCTCTCTCCCAGTCTACCTACGTGATTCAATGTTTTAAATATTTTAAAGCTCAAAGCCACAAAACTCAGAGGGAAATGTAAAGGTAAAGCAATAGGGAGAGAGAGAGAGAGAGAGAGAAAGAGAGATAGGATGGATTTCATGTTGGATTTCTTGTCCTCGTCTACCCTGCAGATGTTCTGGTGGTCCACCCATGAAATCATCTGAAAAAACTGGCTCGTTCTTCCATTACATATTACATGGAATCATGATGATGCTCATCCTTACATCATGCTCCGTCTTATACCCACCATAATACAAACCAAATACATATCATACAGATATTCTCTTGCCTCTACAGATAGTCTCACAAAATCGACACACAAACAATACACAAAAATCCTCTATCAGTTAATACACTCAATCATTCGATCCTCGATTCTTGATTCTCGATTCCAATCCCAGATTTGAATTCAAATCTCTCTTTTCCTGCGGTACACACCTTGCAATCATATGTTGAAGTTAATGTTAATGCATCCATCTTCATATTCATATGATTAACAGAGTTTTAAGAGACATATTCATGTACACTAATGTAATTTCCTCTCTCTGCCTCTCCCTCTCGCTGTTGTGTTCCATTAGTTGTTAGTTGGATAGTGTCATGATAATCGAATTTCAAAGTTACAGATCCCGATATCAAGTCTATTAACTTGTTATTTTCCAATTGCGATAGAATATATTCTACATATATGTAGTTAATGTAGAGGAAAAGAGAGAGAGAGATGAAGCTCGTTGGTTGGGCTTGGAGTTTTTGGCTGGTAGATTTCAATAATAAATATGATGAGAAGAAGACGAAGAATAAGAAGAACAAGGAAAAGAGACGATGAGACTTTTTGGGAGAATATGATGGGTCTGGAATGATGAGCATGATGTGGCGGATCGCCTGCAAGGATAATTACGTGACTCTTTCATCATGATTTTCTCCGTCACTGACTCGGTAGGTATAGTTTTGTAGTTTGTACTCATTCTTCCAACGTTGTAACATTGACGTGAACTATAAAACCTCATTGTGCGTCCCTCTCCGTCCTTTTTGGCACATTTATCCAACTCGAAAGAGCATTTTTATCATTATAATTCTCATCAATCGTCCACTACAACAAAATGTACACATTTACAAATATACAATAAAGTTCAACATACATAAACTTGATACCTAATTTCTAAAATTTCAATTTTCAAAGAAATCATCCTCACGGATAACTAACTTCATGAGAACAGGAACAAAGACGACAGCAAATCCCTTATTACAAGCCCTCAAAACTATTTATCAGGAATCATCAAGAATTCAAACAAACAAAAAAAAACAATAGCATTTGAGTCTACCTCCACAATCTTGGCCAAATGCGTAGGGGTGAAAAAAAAAATGAAAAAAATAGTCCAATGTCCGTACGAAAAAAGAGTCTTACATCTTTTTTTTTCATTGTGACTGTCATGTCACTCACTCACTATGTGTTTACGCCCGAGTTTTGCCAATGTTAATTAAATTGCTCATGTGCACAAAACGACAAAACAAAAGTCCCATTCCCTATTCTATTCGTAATATTAAAATATATACTGATAAAAAGATATTTCAAGATTTTAATTTTGACTTGGAGGCTAAACATTATCACACTGCCTGAATTAGCAAGTAGTGAAAAGCTCAAAGCTCAAGTTTGTAGACAACATAAAAAAATACACAATCACTTTTGAAAACACAATAAAAAAATACAGTCAACCAGAGTCACACATTATAAATGAGTCGACGGTTGTACTTGTACATTTGTACTGTGGTGTTCTGCCGTACAATGAATTATGAATGGACGGACTCGTCATTGAATTCCCAATTAACATTATTATAATTTAATAAGCTAATAATTAGCACGCTGAGAGAGAGAGAGACAGAGAGAAGGAGACAGGATGCGAAATTCGAAATGCGAATGTATGTACATTGCATTATCCTTTTTTTCTTTGCTCCTCGTCTGTTAGTCGTGCACATTTATTTAATGTGTTTAGCATTTAGTAGCACTCCCATAATTGCAAACACTCATTGAATTTGAGTCAAGGTTTATTTGTATTTAAGTTGTCATTTGGAATTTTTTGAACTTCCTCAAAAGATTTAAAAAAAGATGACCATTGGCATTGTATTCATGTCGTAATGTCATTTCTTTTCATTTGTCTTTATCTTTTTTTTTAATACTATTTACATTGATTTCAATTTACCATTTTAGTTTATTGTTTAGAAAATCCCCCTATGTACAGATATTTATGTCAAACTAAAATGATGCAGAGTATAATAATAATATGCAGGGATATCATATTATTATTATTGTTTGCTGTTAACTATACGTATATATCCTGCTAATTATTCCAACGGCTAAATAAGAGAACATATTCAATGTGGCTGTGGGTATTTCAGATGTCGAGTATACACATTGTGCAGTTTAATCTAACTACATACGTATGAAATAAAAACAAACTACCAACTATCCAACTACGGCTCTTTATTTTACTTCTTTTACGAGGATATCCCCATAAAATGAAAGAAATGTTCATTGAAAAAGTTTAGAGTTTTTGGCCGAATGGAAACTTGAAATTGTTCAGACTCTCTCTCTCTCTTTCTCTCTCTCTGTTCGTATTTATATAGAAATATCAAATATGTGTGGGTAATACAGATATTATGCAAATGTACGCATGTTACTCACTACACTATCTTTCACTTGTGTGTACAAAAACAAATTCAAATGTAATATACCTGATTTTCCTTACGTTACATTTTTTTAATACTATATCAACTATCAGTAATAATAATATTATTATTATTATTACGGACTGAACATGAAGAAAAGAACGTTAAAATTCGCATAATAAAAATGTAATGATTGTATACACTACAACTACACAAAATACATACGGAGAGTTAGTGAGAGGGAGAGAGAGAGAGAGAGAGAGAGAGAGAGAGAGAGAGAGAGAGAGAGATATATAT
>JAIUND010004844.1:0-10857 GCA_034699125.1 Gisinianus flammeolus
GCCCATTTTGCAGACTGAATACAATAATTTAACGCTCTGGCAAATTCCAACTCCTTTTCAATGTCCTGTTCGCACTTGATTGCAAAAATAAACGAATTTTTGAAGAAAAAAAACTCCACCAAAGTCCGCGATGAAATCTCCACTTCAAATTGTCGGCCACTCAGAGTCCTCACAGTAATTTTATGACACGGTCTCGTGATTCCATATTGAACGTCACATTTGATTTGGCTCATCATGATCGAGGCTTCCTTGAACGACAATCCATATTTTGCTGTGGCGGCTGACACCAGGGCCTGACCAAATTCTCCAGACAGACGAACGAAATGAAAAGTATCTCCACCAGTTTCCAGTGCCGGAAAGGAGACAGCGTCGCTTTTGTCTACGATAAATCCATGATAATCTTGATGCAGATTTAATCCAAGGCGCATATCTTTCCAATCCTCATTTTCAACGTTGATTTCAAAGTCGACATCATCTTCGTCGAAGAGAGCATAAAACACGTTTGATTTGGGGCTGAGATTGATGGGGACTTTTCTTTTCATTCCGGATTTGCTGACCAAATGAATCCCAATTGAACTTCCGGTCGGGAATTTGAGGAGACCCTTTTCCGGGCGAGCCTTCATCCGTTTCTGTACATGTTTAAAAAAAGGGAAAAGTTAGCCTTTCATAATTGATGATAACATTTTGTTTTCATTTCATTCTAAAGGAATCATAAAAATTGGTACAAAAGAAGAAATGAAATCATGATAAAATAATGATTTGTATATTTTTGTACCTACCTTCAAGCTCGCTTTTGGTAAATTCGTTGATCGAATCTTTGGCGACGTTTTTGCGAATGGAATTTTTGTCTGTAATTGAAAAATACAAAAATAAATTATGATAACTTTAAAATTATTGATTAAATGAGACAAAAACATAACAGAGCACAGCAAAGACTTTCTGCCTCTCGTTATTTTTAAATGAAGGCCATAATTGCCACAAAGAACTTGAAATGAGTAGCTTTTTTGTTGTAAATACTAAATTTTTTACTTCTTCAATTATTGTTTACTAAAACATTTTGAATGATTTAATTTCTTACCCGAAATGAAAAAGATTTGGAAATGACATTACCTTTAATTTTCACAAAATGAAATTCGAAGAAAAACAGAAGCGAGAGACAGAAATTCTGCTAATTCCCCCAAAAATCGAATTTCTGACGATATTTTAAAAAACTTCTGCCAAAATATTTTCAAGAAAATCTATCGTGAGGAAAGTTTTTGTGCTGTATAGGAACTATTGGCAGATTCTTGAATGACAAGAGAAGAGAGAACGAACGGGATATTTGATGAGGAGAATTCTGAATCGATTTATACTTCTTGTATAATTAATCTACATACAAATTGAAAGCCAGAACTTTGTGCTAATTTTCCTTTTACATATAATACACCTAGGTAAGAAAATATTGTGAAAAATATGAATTATGAATTATGAATCGTTCTAGCCGGATGTAGTTGAAAATGAATTGTTAATTTGGAATCAGTCAACGAAAGTACAAAACCTTCAAATGGTTTTCGGTTTTCTGTACTTTCGCTTACTCTCACTTGCACACACCGGGATTTCATTATTTATTTCAAACGGCGTCCAAATAAGACAAATGTGCGAACTATAACAATTCCGCGTATTTAGCGAGTTGGCTAAACTAAAACTCATTACATATTGTTGGTTGACAATATAAACGCGTAAAACTAAGGCCATCAAATCCTGATTTCAGTATAGTCGTGAAGCGTTTAGATTCTTTTTAACTCTCCTAAAAACATAGATATATCAGATTGTATTGAAAAGTGATAAGAAAATGGAGTGAGAAGATGAAAAGATGGCGATTAAACTGGAGAATGTCCATGACCCATGTATGAATTGTATTTTCAGATTAGACAGTGACAATGTCCGCATATCTATAAATATTAATACATCAATGTATAGGTATTTTGTTTGTGTGTACGGGAATTCTTCATTTCTGTACAGGTGATAAACTTCTCAAGTCAAAGTCAAGTAGGTATAAATATGTACAAAGAAAATGATGCTTCGAATCGTTTCACGCGTCATTAGCCAAGCTCACACACAACGCATATTCAGTTGTAAAAATTTCTTTTACCATTTGTATATATCCTCAATTTTCATTCATGGTCAAAGGTTTTAAGGTGATTGCGATCAAAACTCACACGACAATAATAGAAATTGTATACAGACCGCGAGTTAATCAATATGAATTACCCCAAAAGTATATATATGTGCAATAAAAAAACTGTACGCGTTTAAATTGTGACTCTCAAATTTTTTTACATTGAGGAATTCAGTGACGATCAGAAATACGGAAATATATACCTATACATTTTGAATTTTGTATTAATAATTATTTACGAAATCGGAGGAGATTTAAATGATTTTATGATGAGTGTGAAACAAAAACAAGTGAGAAGGAAAACAACGTCGTGTTGGGGAATGGAAAATCCTCCAGAAATCCATGAAAATATTTTCAAAATCCATAAAATTCATCAGCATCCTCATCAACATCATCAACATTCAAAGCAGGAAGCAGACATTCCGGATTTTGAGAAGATTGAAAATGGCTCAGAATCCATCAGGATTATTCCAACACAAGGGAATAATTTGAATTCTCCTATGGAAATTCCTAAAGATAATTTCCTGCAGTGGTGGTGTACATTTTTTGATGTGGCCTACTACATTTCCTTTACATCCTTCAAAATCGTGTACAAACCATCTTGTGGATCTGGAAGTCCAAGTCGTCCAGTGGGTGCAGGTCAATTTTCCATTCATGGGAATAAATTTCAGAAAGGGGTCTACACATTTTTACAAATGTCCTCACTCCTTGGTGGAATCACCGTTCTCAAAAGTCTAGGGAAAATCGATGTGAAGAAAAACTCAAAGATCTATTTCGATTTTGCATCCTATTTCGGTGCTTGTTTGAATCAATTGATGACCAGCTACGTTTTCTGGAAAAACCCCAATATTTTCTTGAACATTTTCAATGTTTCCCTACGAACTCAAGTCCATAACTCTTCCCATCGTCATCGTTCCATCGTCATTTCCACCAAGTTCCTCTGGCTCACGGTATTAAAAAGCACACACCAATATCAATAATGAATTGGACCTTTGACCTTGTTATCGTTATATCACTATGAAAATTATAATGTCCTTGTCGTTTTTTTTGTGTTACAGCCAGGTCGATTCGTCTTCATTTTCTCTTTCATAATGCTCCTCTGTTTTCTGAGTGGGTGTGAAGAGGATTTTTCGAGACTGGATTGGGACTTCCAGAAAATCCTTGGACACTCTCAAATGTTGGCCAACGGTCTCTTCCGCCCCGTCTATAATTTCCCGGATCCTCCAACTCCTCTCCAGAGCATTTTATTCCTCTACTTATTTTTCTGTGGTCTCGTCACTCGACTTTTCTATTTGGTGGCAGACACTTTTTTCGTCATGACGGTCCTTTTGTATGGGCAATTGGTGAGGGAATTCCTTGATGGACTGAGTGAATGGGATCCAAATTGTGTGATGAACAATTTGAGTCGAGTTCAAGAATGTCTCAAGGAGTTGAATGGCGGAGTGAGTGATTTCCTTTTCACGGCCATCATTGCCAATTTGCCATATTATATTGAGAAAATCCCAGAGTTGATCGCCACCGAGGTTTTCCATACTCCACAAGTCCGTCACATTTTCTTTTGTTGTTATTATTTTGGGACTTTATTCTATGCGGCGCGGACGTACAAGACATTTGAGGACTCTTTGAAGGATTGGATTGTTCGTCCGGAGAATTTTCGGGAATTGGAAAAGGATCAATTGAATGTATTTTTATTTCAATTGAATTGTAATCATAATTTAGGATTGAATATGAAAGGCATGTATGATTTGAATCAGAGCCTTTTCACGTCCGTCATTACCACCATCATCACTTATTCCATCATTGCCATTCAATTTAATGTCTCTGTTGGCTCTTCTTCTTAATTTTTTTTAAATGAGTGACTAAATTTAGTCTAAATTAATGAAATAAAAAACAAAAAACCACAATTTGTTTAACGATTTTCCCTGTGGTTTATTTTTATTATGAAGTTGCTGAATATACGAATAAATATTAATTAAAAGAAAATATTTGGATACAAAAAAAGTGTCGTTTTCATTGGTGCGGTCTCAACTGACACATTTCCACAACAATCGCATGACAATTGTTACAATTTCTATAAATGCAAAACTATGGGGATCTTCAGAGTCTACCAATTTCTTGTTTAGTTAAAAGACTTTGGCGGCGGGTTTTGGAAACCATTAAAACAATGACGCCATCGTCACTGGCCAGTGGTCACTCAACTTTTCCGCGTCGGAATTATAGTTAAAGTCGTCCCAAATGTTACCTTGGATTTGAACTTTTGAACTTTGAGCGAGAGATTTTGGAAAATATTCAAAATTGGAAAAAAATCGACTTATAATTGTGTGCATGATGACAAAAGGTAAATGTTTTAGTTGAATTTTATAAAGAGGAGAAGAGAACAGGTTTTTTTTCTTCTGTATTTGTAATTTTTGTAGTTTGGGAGATTTTTTTTCTAATTTTATTAATAAAATATCCCTTATAAAAATGAATAAGAAGAATCCGAATCCAAACAAATGGAAGCAACTTCAACAGCAGCAGAAACAGCAACCGCATCCGAAGCCGAATCCGCATCCGCCTGGGAAAAATAAGAAGGAAGAATCCTCCTCGTCATCATCGGATGATGAAGATGAGCAAGAAAATGCACAAAGGAGGTTGGAGCAGGCTGCCCGGTAAGAAGCAGTAATGGCGGGTCGTCACATTGAAGGGAGGCGAGATAGTAAAGGAGACTCGAACGATAATGATGATGATGATGACTCGGACTCGGACTCGGAGGATCAAACGCATCATAAGCAATCTCCAGATGATGTGACGATCCTTGTGAAGGATGATGGTGGTCCAGGGGATGTCGTGGCCCTCATCATTCAATTGGAATCGACGCAGGAGAATGTCTGCCTGGAAGTTTTCAAAGCATTTCTCCATAATATTGTCACATCACTCAAGGAATGCTTTAGAAAAAAATATACCACCATTTACATCATTGCTTTTGTATAATTCCAATTTTTTCATTATTATCATTAACAAAACATCTTTCTCTCTTTATATTAATATTATATTATTAATTATTATATATCATATCCACATCAACACTCATATTTTTTTTTATCTTTCAGTTTCTAAGTTTGGCCATGTTCGGTCATCTTCTGCTCATGTATTTGAATTATGGCTCTCCGGTCACGGACAACTCCTCTGCAACTTTCACTCGGATTCTCTTTGCCGTCCTCGCAACTTTCCTCATTTCCACGGGAGCTTTTTTCATTCTCAACCTTCGGATTTCCAGCATGTGTTTGGGACTCCTCGTAAGAAAACGCGATTATACAAAAATTACAAATACATTTTAACTGTGTGTGGATATGGATAAAAAAAAACATGATGAATAATTTTAATTTGTTGGGTTTTGTTTTTCTCGGTTTTTTCAGGTTTTATGTGTGTACCATGCACAGTGGATGTTCCTCGTCGTTTCCCTCCTCTACTTTCTCCTCACATCCATTTCCAAAGCATCCTACTCGATCCATCATAGTACTCAATCCAAGATGGACATCCGCCTCTGGTACATTTACAAATTCACCAATCGAACTTTCATACCGAAAACGGCTCAAGTCCCAACTTTCTTCCAACTTTTTACTAAAGCCCACGTATGATTTTTGTTCAATCTCAATCTAACCGCATCTCCTCGCATTTATATTCTCATTTAAATGAGATTTAAATTTAATTAATTAAATTATTTAATAGACGTATACTTGCACGTGTTGTTTGGCGTGTTTCGTTTCGTTTTGTTTTATATAGAGCTGTTGCGACTATCCCTGTCCTTTGTGTAATAAGAATCAAACGAGACAGCCGGATGCCACATTATGGGGCACGATTTGGCCACTGAAACTCAATCAATCCGCTCGTGAGCAACTCCTCCCGAAATTCTGTTGTCAGACGAGGGAAACTCGAGGGACTTGTACGGAGGAGAAACGGAAAGTGAAGCGATTTTGTGATGAGACGAAAGTGATCGAGTTGATCGAGACGATGATGATCGTGACGCTATCGTATGGGACTCTTCTTCTCCTCATTTGTGTGGGGATGGCCATCGTTTTTTGGTACTATTATTCCGAGTTGAAAGGGCAGGAATTTGCGGCGAGGGAACCCCCAGGGGATTTCGTACTCCTCAATATTGCTCGGCCACATTTGGCAGACCAAACGATCGTGGAGACGGTTCAAAATGAAATGAAAAAACAAAAGAAACTCCGGACCCTTCAACATTTAAAAGCGAAATTCGGGGTTGAAGGTATCCTTGGGATGGCTGAGAGTGATGGGAAAGGGAATAGTAATAGGAAACCCTTCAAGGACCCTTGGAAAAATCTAATTGGGAAGAAACATGGCCCCGGGCTGACAGTCCCATGCCATATAATACATCCACGTCATTCACAGCAGCAATCATCCAAAACACAAGTTAGTAACTCTGCTTCTGTTCTACCTAAACATACGACGACTGCGAATACAAATACGACAAATAAAGGGAAATTCCCCTTGAATCATTCCACCATGATAAATAATAAAGTGACTCCACTTAAAGCGGGCACATACACCAGTCTCAATGCAATCGGTAGGAAAAAATATCCAGTTGGAGATCCAAGAAACAAATAAAATTCTCAAGTATATATATATGTATATAGAAACGAATGCACACTGCATGCATGTTGAAAGTCAATCGAAAATTTATGCATTTATTTTCGTGGATCATATTATACAAAATCCAAATTCATTGTGGAAACTTGAAAATTCATTTTGAGATACATATTTGTGAATTGAAAGGATATATGATCTATTTTTCTAGTAAATTAACAGTCTATTTATTTACATAGTTGATATCGTATTATAATTAATACATTATAGGTACAATAATAAATACCTACACAAAGATTTTCTACATAATAATAAATAATAATAATAATAATATTATTATTATTATTACATTTCCTTCATGTTTTCCGTTTTCCTGTTTTTCTAAACAAAACGCAACGTTTTATATAAAATTTAGAAATATTATTTATTATTTATATATAGAAATGGTCAGAAATATCTGTATATTCTGACATTCTGATAAGAGCAAGAGAAAGATGATCAAGTGAAATATAAAAGATAACGCACAATTTAACAATAATAATAATAACATAATAATAGTATTTTTAGCTTGCCGAGTCCGATTTCAGATTCCATATAGAATTTCAGAATTTGAGAAGGGATGCGAAAGAGACTTGATGATACTTGGCTTTATTAATCACATTGGCATACGGGCTGATGGGGACCAACGCCTGTTCCAATTTAGTGACATAGCTCTCATATGAAATCTCTGAGTCATCATACAATTGAAGATCATTTAATCTCATGGAGATGTTCACAGTCACATTTGGCATTCTTCGGAAAGCATACAGTCCAGTCACTCGCGATAGCAGGTCATAGCGGGTGGGTGTAATATGAAAGTCATCCGAGTCATAGAACATGATATCTAATTTCTTTAAATGCTTCAAGTTCAAAATGGATGGATTCACACGCCATTTCTCCACATCTCCAGTCTCTTTGGTCGTCTTGGCCAGTCTTTTACATGTGGCAGCTTTGAATCCCGTGAAAGTGGCATCCAGAGCTGGGAAAATATTGGCTGAGCAAGTCTCTGTGTACAGCTCCAATTCTAAATATTCCAAGTTCTCCAATTTCCACAAAGCTGAGCCAAATGAAGGGAAATCCTGGACGTCCGTCATGGTCAACGTGGTCACATTCGGGAAAACAGATGAGAACTTATTCATGGTGACGAGGGGACAGTCATTACATTCATACATGACGAGTCGTCGGACAGTAGCCATCACATCCGACTCGGAGAACATATTCTCCCACAAATCCTCAATTTCCATGTACACCGTCTCCAATTTGGGGAAAATCTCAGAGAATTTGAAGCCGGCTGGGAAAATGGGTTTATTCTCATGTTGTACGAAGAGACGGAAGCAGAGATGAAGATCTTTTAATTGGAGTAATGGAGGGAATTGTACATTTGAGAGAAGGATCGGTTCCACCACTTTCAGTTCTCTTAATGTCCCTTTGGTGGCCTCCACAAGTTTGGACATGATGTAGACGAATCGTGGCCAGACTAAAGGATTTCGGCATCCATATTTCATGGACATGATGAGACCAGTGAAGGAGAGTTCGGCTTTGGTATATTTTTCAAATAAATCCAATTCCTGTTGATCCGGAAGGAAATTAAATTCTTTGATCAAATGAGCTTTCCCCATTTTAATGAAATAGTCCAAATAATTGATTCGGGGACTACTTTTAAATTCAACTTTCTCCAGATTCCCGGCAGCCTCCACAATTTGTTGAATCCATCGAACATCCTCCGGCTCAATTCGATTCAATTTTAATATCTTTAGTTTGGGTAGTTTGTTCATTATTGTTGTGTTGTTATTGTTATTATTATTGTTGTTGTTGAGAGATGATGATGATGGTGGGGGAGAAAAGCCGGCTGGTAGAGGGAAGAGTCGAATATTTGTATTACTATTATTCACCACAGAGATATCATGAAAATGTTTGATGAATAGGAATTCCAAGTTTGGACATTGTTTGAGTAGGATTTTCCGGAAAGTCGTCAATTTCGTTTGGACGGTTTTACTCCCCGAGTACATATACAATTTCAAACTTTTGATACAAGCTCCTTGATAGTATAAAAACTTCTGCATATCGATTTTGCCCAGATTGCCTCCATTGAAAGCGAATTTATTACATGGGAAGGAGGTGGTTTTGCAATTCTTTAAACATCTATTCAGATCTTTGAGTGTCTTATTTGGATCCCCACCTTTATCCAAATCATAATCCAAATAAAAGGACTTTTTCCGATGATCAAAGGAAAAGGACATTTTCACATCTGAACGTTGATGGAGTAAAATACTCGTGGATAATTCATTCCAAAGTCGGCTCACGAGTCGATCACCCAACAAATCCCATGTCATCAGATTCTCTAGTATCTTTTTCAATATCTATATACATTCAAGCACCACACGTACAAAACCAAAACAAAAACAAAAGCATTTTTAATCTATATAGGTACATATAAACCAATAATAATAATAATGAAAATAATAACGTATATATATACCTTCTTACTATTACCTACACGAATTTTTGAATTTTGTTGTTTCTTTTTACACATATAAAAAAAAATATATATATAATTTATATCTTACCAGTGGATTCCCCATTGCTCTTGCACACGGATCAGTCAAAATAACAAATTGTTCTATTCCATAGTCAACATCATCATTAGCTGCTACTCTGTTGACTCGAGATCTTTTCACTCTCTTTGGTGGACTTTGATTGCCATTATCCCTCTTGTTGACCTTTCGCTTATTATTGTCACTATTACTTCGTCCAACTCCTCTCCTACTTGTTGTTGTCACGGTCAGTCGAGAACTTCGTCGGAGCTGGAGACAAAAATGAAAATGACAATTTATTATTATTATTACATTATATTGCATATTCATATTCATTAATGCATAATGTCTGCTTTTAATAATATGAATCATTATGATTCTATTTTTGTACATATATATAACATTTCCCTGTAATAAAATGGATACATCTGTAGTATGTACGTCCATTAAAATAAGTACAAAGTACATTTTGTATAGGTAAACTTAATGAAAAAGATTTTATTAATTATTAGGTACCTCTCGTTCTCCTGCCATCCTATTTATAGTCGTCGTCTGTGTGTCTTTTTTAAAGTCACAAAAAGATTTGGGTCTTGTCACTTTTAATCTTAACTATACTTTGTAATATCTTAATGCATATATTTATGATTTATGATATTGGCAGTTGGACGAAGACGAATGACGAATTTTCGGAATTTTATTTTTGCCTTGGAATTTCCAATATTTATTTATTTCATGGAAATGCGCTTGGACAAGGATGAAAGACACGCGACGAAATGAGCTTTCTAATGGGAAAATTTATTGTATAGCAAATCGATGGGATTATATCAATTATATGGAATCAAATCAACAAATTATGGTAAACATGTCATTAAAAATGTAATTATGATATTTTTAGTACGCAGTTGAATATTGATTCGATTATGTCCATCAAGAAATCTCACAATCAAAGATTCATGTATTATAGTTTATAGTCAAATGAAAAAAATCTCTATATACCCTGCTTTTTTAAACATAGTAATCGATCGATTATATGTTACTCGTGTGTTTTGAATTGATGTTTTGTGTGTGTCTGTAAATTTAAAGTGCTCTGCTACATCTATAATCGTTCAACAATTAAAAATGAAATTTCAAGAAAGAAATATATAATATGTCCACAAGGAAAATCTCATTGTCAGTCTATTAAAATTGAAATTACATGCAGTCTGCATGATGCAGAAGTAATATATGAAAAACATATAAAAAACGTCTCATTTCTAACGGACCACAAAAAATGATCCCGCATTTGACAGTTGGGATTTGGGAATATAAATTTTGACAGTTGTGATTTTTTGACAAGCTCTTGTCAAGAAATAGTGAAGGTATATTTGTAAAATGTTTCATCATTGGCAAGCTCTTGACATTTGTGTGCCAATTAGACGAATCCAAACACTCCTGTCAAAATAATCCCAACTGTCAAAATGAGAACTGTCAAAAGTGCGAGAGAAAAAGTGAGTGTCGTCGATCTCTGCGAAATTCACGCATTTTTTGCTTTTCCCCATA
>JAIUND010004845.1:0-10850 GCA_034699125.1 Gisinianus flammeolus
GGATCCATCCGTCATCCGACTGCATCGGATCAGGTCGGATCGGATCACGGATCAATCCGACCCGTTGACAAGCTTTACATTTTGGCCGGTATACAACTTCTAATACACACGCTTTTTATATAGATACTGATCAAACTTTCTTGTTACTAATGTTGTCGTCGTCACTCTCTGGATTTCCCTTTTCATCATTGTCCCCGTCACAGCTCAGCTGTTCACATTCTCTCACAGTCACACAAAAGCGGGAGAATTCTCACCACGATTTTTTGATTTCCATATATATAATTACGATAAGTATACAAATAATGAGATTTCTCTGGATTTTCCTCTGCCTCAGCGTTAATTTCCTCGTTGAATTCACTACAGCCGTCCCAGGTAAAATCCACTTATCATTTTCATATGTATTTTCTCAGGAAAATTTCAGTTTGATTTTAATTGCGAAAAATGAAATATTGGAATGAACTAACTATAAAATTAACAGAGGTGAATTGGACGACCAGAAATTTCTGGGAGATACGAAAATGGCCGCAGAGGACGGTCATCTACAAAATTGACGACACATTCAGTAAGCAAGAAATCTACATTTTCTACTTTCAATTCATTTCCCACGTGACTTCCCGTTTTGGCTTCCTTCGTTTAACTGATTTGAATGTGTGCGTGGGTGTGATTCATTCATTCCAGCGAGGGAAGAGCAGCAGATAATTTACGGGGCGATGCAGGAATTGAGAGACAAAACGTGCATCATATTCCGACGGCGCTCCAAGAGCAAGAAAGAGTCGAGCTACATCCGAATTCGGAGTGATTTGGGGGGATGCAAGACGGAGAATGGTTACCTTGGGGAGGGGGAACAGTATTTAAATTTGGTTCGCGGGGAATGTGTGACCCATCAAGCGGTCCTTCATCATTTACTTCATGCACTCGGATTCGAGCATGAAGTGAGGCGAGCGGATCGGGATGCTCATGTTCACATTCATTGGGACAATTTACGGTCCGCGTGTAGAGCAGAAATGAGGAAATTGGGCGAAAGTGAAAGTGGACCTTTGGGATCCCCTACGATTTCCATTCCATCCTTCATTATGGCCCCTATGAATGCTCCAAAAACTCCTCCATGGTCTCCATTTCCCTCAAAGATGGGACGCGGACATTGTTGGGGCCCATGATCTGAGTCCACTAGATGTCCTCCGAGTTCGTCGAATGTACAATTGCCCCGAGAAGCGACTCAAGTCTAGCATTAAGTCCCCTTGGAGACTCCATTTCCCACGACCTTAATCCATCCTCATCATCCCTTGTTTTTGTTTTGTTATGTCCTTATACATATTTATATCCAATGCTATATTTATCAACGATTAGTCTAATTAAAACCCTCTTGTTTTCTTCCACCGAAATTTTGGAATTGCGTCTATATAGAGTTCTCATTATTGTCTCACTCTCTTTTCGTAATTATTCAGAAAATCCACACTTGCATTCACACACTATAAAATCTTGGAACCTCATTTAAAAAGGTTCGTTGGGGTGAATCCGAGGGGGGAAAATGGAGATGGGGATTTCAAATTGTTCAGATATCGTTTTCCGAGTTTTCCTGAGGACGAATGAGTTCATGGGTCGTGTCTTAGTTTATAGCTCATTACTGTGATGCCAATAACAAGACCCCCAAGTAGAAGTGATATGAACATTGACAAAAACGTTCTTTTCATAATGCCTTTCGCTCCAAACTTTTTGTTCCTCGAAGTTCCTGCTGGTGCAAAATACTGCTGAAACTATAAATTGAACGAATACAAATGAATAATTATTGCTCGAGTCAAGTTACATATATATAAGGATGCTTTCACTTGTCCTCTGCTGTGGAATGAAAAGAAAACAGCCACAAATGACTTATGACTTACAACACAGGCAATCCCGTAGAGAAGGAGCGGTTTGTCAGGCCCATCCACCGCCTCCGTAAAACTCACTTGCACAAAACTGACAAATTCAAAGGGTGGCGGGCCGTTGAGTTTTTCCAGTTTACCAACAATTTCTAGAGGTTTATTTGATGGATTTGGCGTTTGTCGGCGGATTTGGAAAATGATTGGGTCCCGCATACAACCGTTAGGCCCATTTTGGGGGATGTCAATGATCCAACCGGGATCATCCGGTGTGGAACTGCTCACCCGCCAACTCGTTGAACTTGCTCAACATCCGTTTTCCCTTACTGTCCCCAAATTCGTTTCTCCCGCCGTCACTTCTCGTCTCTATAGAATT
The DNA here is from genome assembly GCA_034699125.1 of Gisinianus flammeolus. NCBI lineage: Eukaryota > Metazoa > Arthropoda > Collembola > Symphypleona > Katiannidae > Gisinianus > Gisinianus flammeolus. The sequence continues at coordinate 2,236 of JAIUND010004845.1, forward strand.
TAAACGAAGCAACCAAAACGCTCATTGTATACATTTAAACTTGAAGAAGTCCGACTGGGAAATTTTGGGCTTACATTTGTGAATGGGTTCGTCATCTCACCCGTCATCACTTCCTGTCCGCACTCATGGACTCGGTAAAATTGGTTTGAGAGAAGAAAAGGAGGGGACGACCAGCTTCGTCTTGTACCTCAATTGCTCCTTGAATTATCGCAATGACTCTGTATTGTGGATCACCATAATGCCAGACTAGACCCGTCATTAACGGGAAAGCTGCGTGAACATATACAATAATTATATATTCAATGACTGAATTTAATTCCATTCCATCAAAATATCCATACAAATTGTAGGAAACTCCTTCAGTTTCAGTGGAAGGAACAAACGCAGTCTTCACCTGGATTTGGTCGAAAAATCAAGCGTAAACTTCGACAGGGAGCCAACATTTCTATTAAAAAAGGAAGATAATCCTTCAGAGGCGGTAGCTGTGGCTGTGGAAATGGAATTATGGCATCAGCAGCTGGTGATGTAAAATCAAATGGAATTTCCAGCTCAGATTGTGGGTTAATCATTGATTTCTTGGAAGCCCTTTTGGAAGAACGAGCTCCTTCAGTTTCAAGCGAACTTTGAGGAGTGACTTGCTTCTGTTGGCTATGAGAGCCAATTTTGTTTTGTTCCATTTTTCTCTTTGATCACACCAGGGAAGAAACATCAAACATCAAACAAATTAGGCAAAATGGATAAACCCGATCACAGATCGTTTTTCCTGGATGGATTGATCCCTTTGGGTTCCTCACTCCTGAATTGCTAAGGAACGAAAAGTACATGCCGAACATGTTTTAAACCCCGAGAAATCCCGGATAAAATTGAAACGGGTGAATGTGAATTGATTCTGCCCATCGCCAAACTCTTCAAGCATCATAAAATGTCTATATGGAAAAAACTCGAGGTTTTGAGTTTTGGAATTGATTGTGGATTGTTCAGTTCTCCCGCGGGAATCATTGCAGGATGGGCACGAAAATTCAATATTGACATTTGGGTTGGAAAAAAATAAGAATGTTAAAGGGCCTCTCTCTCTAATAGTCGCTTCAGTGGATGCGTTGGCTTCAAAAAAAAACAAACAAATTCCTTGGTAATAAGTTTAAGTTTTCATAATCGTCATAGGAACGAGAAGTCAGGGCTGGATGAAAACCCGGCTAATTTGAAAACCGCTCCATCTGAAATCCTGCCCACAGGATTCGGGGTTCTCACTTCTCACAGTCTTCAGGAATTCGTAGAAAATGTTCACGGGCTCCAAATTCCAAATCCGTAAGCAAAATCAACAGCTGGAACTGTTTGAGGTGTTTGTCATCAAGCGACATTCCAATTCCACGTGAGACTTCCGCAATTAATTAAATTAAACCATGTCGAATTCCTATTCAAAACCATTCAAAAAAGGAAAAAGTACTCGTTTTTGAACCAACAGAACGCCGGCGCCGGCGGAATCGTTGAGGCTCTTCAATTCCTCCCCCTGCCCTTCTTCAAGCTCTCTGGAAAAACCAAACGGAAAAACGAGAGGAGCCGAATGTGGAAGAAAATCCCGCGCGCCCACAGCTCAAGAAACGAATCAAACAAAAGCAAAAGGAGAAAGAGGAAAGTTTGAATGGGAAAGTGGAGAAACATTGTGTGTGGTTTCTTAATCCTCATGAACAATGGTGAGCATGCGCATGCGCAAACGAGGATTCTGCTACCAAAAAACCAGGCTGTCTCAATAAAGAAATGTTTTCTTTTGTCAAAAGGGAAAATCGTGCATGTGGAGAGTGACAGCTCAAAGTATAATAATTCAGGGTCGGCAATGTGCTTAAAACAAATGTTTTCATGGGGCATCACACAGAGCGCAAAACGAATGAGGAAATTCTGAATCAGAGCGTCTGTGCGTCTGCAAAATAAGAATTTGGCATTCGTATATGTTTTTAATTAAATTCAACGTCCTTCTTTATTGGCAGGATAATTGACGAGGTTTCCACAGCCGCCGCGTGAGACGAGAGACTGTGGATTTCGCACGTGTGGATTTCGACAGAGCTGTAAAATAGTCAAATGTGAACCATCCATGGAATTTTCTTTATACTCATTACGTGCGAGTTTCTATACTTTCTACAAGGACTTTTTTGTGTGGGATTGGAATTCGGCAATGTGGAATCAGCTTTTATCGGCATGGCACTTCCTCATCTGATTTCATCCCCCATTACTGACTGACAAGCTTTCCTCGAATCTTCCGTGTATATATATACAAAAGCAATTTGAAGCATTTCCATTTCTTGCATTGGTCCTTGGCTTGATAATTACTAATTACTAATTACTAATTACAAATTTGATTGCGTATTAGATACAGTGCAGTTTTGTGTCCACTCTTTCGACTGTATATTTGTCACGTCCATAAATTGTCTCATCTGATACTCATCTCTCTAATAATCGTCTAGCACGGATAATCCTGCATATATTTCATACACAATTTGACTTGAATTCCACAAGATGACGGGTGCTGGAGCTGAGGATTCTTCTGCGAGGGCGAGGGCGAGTCTGAAGCCAGAGAGTCGCAATATCAAAATCCTCCGCACCTGCGCCATTTACTTTTCCACGTTTGCCTTTGTGAGTTCGGATTGTACAATTTGTCTTCATTTCCGCTGTATAAGGAATTATTCCTATTTATTTAATATTTGTTTAAATCAGGGATGCGGGAACACGTTTTTGGCGCCCGCACTCCTCGCCCTCACGCGCCAGTTCCAAGCGGACATTTCCGAGGTCTCGCTCGTCTTTACCATCTCGACCGTGAGCTATCTCGTCGCCGCCCTCCTCTGTACGTCCACACTTTTCATTCGCCCACACTTTAAATTAAATGCAGGGTTCAAAAAAACTGGGAAATTCAAACTGTCGACTATTATTTTCTATATCGTATTTTCCATATGTCTGTGCAGGCGGGATCTTGTTCAACGTGATGGATCGAACGTTGGTCCTCGCATTCATGGTGGCTCTCATGGGAATCCCGCTCGCCCTCATGCCCCACGTGAGCTCCCTCACCCTCTTTTTTGTCCTGGGTGGGTTGCTCGGGGGAGGATGTGGTGGCTACGACGTGGGGCAAGTCGCCGGGATCCTCGATATTTGGCGGGGCAAGGCCGCCGTCTTTGTGCTCATTCAGAACCTGAGCTACTCTCTCGGCACGATGGTCCCACCCCTATTACTCCGCCCATTTTTACCCCAGGGCTTGGACGACTCAGCGGCGGCGGCAAAGAATGACTCATTATCAATCGATGGTAATGATTTGGAGCGTGAAGAAGTCGTCGTCGTTTCCTCCCTCGTGGTTCCCTTTTCCATCGCGGGAGGGCTCCTCGGCGTCGCTGTCCTCATTCAGTTGGTCCTCTACTTTAAACTGAGCTGGCGGGAAGAGATCTCGACCAAGTCAGCCCCGGAGATTCAAGAGGCGGGAAAACAGGATGGCGGGGATGCTGAAGTTGAAGTTGAGGGCGGGAAGGGGAAGCGGATAGAGATGGGGAAATGGCAGCGGCTGTACTGTGGGGCGGAAGGCTGTACCAGCCGGACGATCCTGATGACGCTCCTCTGCTGCGCCGTGATTGGTCCGTACAGGGGGATGGAGCTGACCACGATGCAATTCCTCCCGGCCTTTGCCGTGTTCTCGCCTGTTGGCCTCTCCGAGGCCGTCGGGACTTCCATGTTGTTTGGCATGAATGGGGCGTACGCGGCGGGGCGGGCGATCGGGATTCTCCTCGTGCTCAAGATGAAGCCCGAATGGATCCTGGTCGGGAACTTTGGGTTGCTCTTCTTTGGGAATCTCGCTTTGCTCCTGTGGGGCGGGGAAAGCGAGATTTGGATGTGGATCGGAAGTGCAACAATCGGGGCCGGACTGGTGAGTGACTTCGAGTTTGGTTTTTGGTTTTAAGGGGTCTCGGCGAGGTTCTATAAGCCCAAGTTGCACAAATGTCTTATTTTGAAGGCGCTAATTTAATTTAATGATTTTTTGAATGTGGTATTTATATATAGTCGACGGTGATTCCGGCGTACTGGAGTTACGTGGAGCGATTCTTCTTTGTCTCACATGGGGTCGTGAGTTTCGTGACCACGTCCGACGGAGTTCTCGCGTCCATTTATCCGCTGATCGTGGGGGCGGCAGTGGAGCGCAACCCCGCCGTCCTGCCTCAAGTCAACTTTTTCAGCTTGTCCGTCGTCGTCTTGTCCTTTGGCGTCGTGTACTGGGTCACGAGGAAACAACGCAGAGCCCTCGTCAGTTGAAAATACAATACTATATAGGAGTTTTGTACATATGGGACAATCATTCATCCATTATCATTCTTACTTAAATATTATTAAGGCTATGAATAAATGCAAACGTCATTCTTTATAGTGTCACGTGACATTTTACTAATATAAATAATATTTATTACATATTACTCATTCAATTATCAATAGTTCTAGTTCTAGTTGAGCCAATGATGAAATTCAAATAAATGTCAAACAAACTCTCGCGCCCTCTCGGTCTTTCTTGACCCTGCATGTGCTTCGACCGGATTGTAATATATATGAGACTTATGGAGGGCAAATCCCCGTCTTCTTCACGATCCTATAAGTATAAGTATAAAAACAAACGTCCTGGTGTTAACCATTCACTTGCAGTTCCCTTGCAATATGAATCCATATATCACCATATATCGTCTGTTAAGTTCACAAAGGAACTATAATTATTTTCTTTAATTTCGTTGACCTGCTTCAAAGGTCAAATGGCTAAAGATGGAGCTGTGGGTCCTTCGACATTATTGTCTGCCATGGCCTTTTCTGTCACCCTCAAGTTTTTCACAATTTTACTGACAAAGACGGACGCAGCCGTAATAGCATTTCCGAAAATTAAGGAAAATCGTTATAGTTCGTTTGTCAACTTAACAGACGATATGCATAAAAAAATAGTACCAGTCCACGTATTTGGACACGTCCGTGAAGACATCCGGCAAATTGGCGCGGCCGCACACGGTCTCTGTGTGCATGGAAAAATGTACACCCACAAATATCGTACATATATACAAACTGTGCACACTGCGGTTTTTGAATAATGTGTGTGAATGGGAATACATGTGATCGTATAGTTAAATATACCTGTGCCTTGCACCGTTGTAGTCTGACTCCAGGAGGAAATTCCAATGATGGTCGTCTCATCCGTCGGCCCATACAAAGGACCACCCACGTCGGTCGTACAAAATCCAGTGCCATTCTCCGGACCACCCCCCGCACAAATGTTTGTATCTTGCACGGGTTTGGGGAAGCCCACATGCGCCGTCCTGCACTCCCCCAAACTCACCTTTTGAAGAGAGAGCATCTGCAGGATATTGTTTTGCGCCGCCTGCGTTGTTAATGGCAGGCCCACAGTTTCCGGCGTTTTCCCCCAACCCACTGTCGTCAAAAACGTCCTTTCCCCACTTGTTTTGAGACCATTGTTGTCCTTTTCGTTGTGGTTGTTGGTATTGTTTATGTTTTGCGGGAGATTCACGATCGTCACGCGCTTGTTGAGTTCATACGGAGGTGACATCCGAAAAAGTGCAATGTCATTGACCAGCGTCGTCTCGCTGATGGAACCAGTCCAATCCAGTTCCAGAGGAATATTTTATTAATTTAGACAATAATGTTCTTTTGTCCTTGTACAAAAATCCGTGTACTTAAATATACACAGGAGCTTACGGAATTGAACGTGAACAGTTGAATTTGTAATCAAATATCTCGTCATTTTCTATATACCACAAAACTCCCACGGAATTCTCAGGAATTATATTCAATTCCAAAAAAAAAAAAAAAAAGTCTCACTTGAATTCTTCGGGGAGGATGAAAGCGACGGCCTTGCGTACTTGCCGGCTCTCCTCCGTCCAATCCCATTGATCATGCTGCCCGGCCACACTCGCAAAATCCAGGGGCCAACCTCGTCGGCCTACCACACAGGAGCCGGCGGTGAGGACCCACTCGGGTGAGATGATGGACCCTGCGCAATACACACTCCGACATGCGTAAGAACCCTCTCCAAATGTTACCACGGATGGGAACGCTCCAGGCGCCGCCGGTGAACCGCCAAATATCCGCGATTCCCCCACTCCCCGCCCCACTGCACTTGCTATTTTGTCAACAACGGGGGCGGGTTTTCTCGCCACGCACGGATTTCCAGCGGCTTTGGCCAGCGTTTCCTGGATCCCTAACAGTGCAAGCGCACAGCGGAAACGGAGCAAACAACAATAACAACATACAAATTGGACTACGAAAACCAATTAACTACCGAATATTTAAAACAAAGTAATTAAAGTTAAAATGCCAGAGGCTAAATGATGAATTCACGTACAGGGAACGTAATGAAAGAGTTCGGTGGAGACACCAAAATCCGTTTGAGTCATTCCATCAGACCAGCTCAAGCCGACGAGGAGGGGTTCAGTCTCAGTTTCTGGTCCTTGACCTGGACCTGACCCCTCCTTGACCTGATGTAGATAAAAGGAGAGATAGCGAGACCCAAAGATCTTGTGCTCACAGGGGGCTGTGCAGAGGATCCCCTCGGGCGTTGCATTTGCAGCTGCCATGTTCTTGTCAAAGCAGAGGGCGTCCGGGGCCAAATGAAGTTCCCGCTCTAAAAGAGCTCGCTGATGCATTTGGTGTTCGTCAAAGGCATGGATTCGATACCAGCCCACGGCGCTTATTTTCAAGGATGGTTCGGAAGTGTTCACCAGGGTCCGTCCGATCCGCTCCAAATCCACTGGTTGGACATTCTCCCCTAGGATGAGCGGTGGGGAGATGCGGAGGATGGCAATGTTGTCCTTGTACACTGGGATGAACGACGTCACACTGTCATTTTCCCATGTACAAAACAAAGCAAAAGTTGTGTACACAAAGATACGGAAATAACAATGTCACATAACAAGCTTGATAAGAATGAGGAATTCTTCGTATTCTTTGTTTCTTTGTTTAATTGGGTTTGAGTTGGCAATATTATACAATTACTCGAAATTAGGATGCGGGATGATTTCCACGACGCGCCGCCGTTGCTGTGTGGGTTCGTCGTTTTCCGCCGAGTACATCCGAACCCGCCCGGCGACCACCTCCAAATTCCCCTGCGTTTTCGTACTCAAATCCAAGCGATAGCAAGAGGCGAGGGCGATAATGAAATTCTCGTTCAGGATCGCTCCCACACAGCCTTTGTTGGCACAGGGACGTGGAGGCATGTCATTCAGCTCGATGGCCACCAAAGTCGGGTATTTCCCCGCCGAAGGGACACGGTCGAGACTCTTTGGATCCTCCGGCTCGCCTGTATGTCAATCGTATGTCAAAAAATCCAGGACTTTGTCCCTTCAAAATCTGTCTAAATGCCTGTCAGTATTTAAACCTTTTATGCCGACGCACTCACACTTTGGTGGTGGCTCTTGTTCTTGCTCGGGACTGTCGTTTGAATTCTTGTTCCGCATTGTCGGGATCTCCGTGCTGCTGCTGCTTCTGCTTGTGCAGGTTTGTCGTGAGAAACTCGGGCAAGATTTTGTCGGCCCTGTCTCCGTCTGCGTCCCACATTTCGTCCAGAGGAACCATCCACAAGGGGGCGGGTCCTCTGCTGCAGCAGGGGGAGGAGAAAGTAGGGGAGGGGCGGACTTGACGGGACTTTGGAGAACTCCGGTTTTGGCGAAAGCAGTGGATTGGTGACAAACGGTTGCGCTTATGGAGGGCGCCAAAAGACGTTCTGTATTTGTCGCGAGAACTACTGCATTTTTGGAGAATAAGGGAAGAAGAAGGAGGAGGAGGATGGCGGAGAAGGAGAGGCACTTTAATAACACAAACACAACCACGCCCTTCATCATCCAATTCCTGGTTGAATTGGTTGAATTGCTATGCCTATATCCGTGTTGTCAAGTATCAACTGTGTCTGGCTAATACATAATGCATAACCTATTATTGATGGGGAAGTGTTTCAAAGAGGAATTGTAATTGTATATTCATCATGGCCTATGCCTATATGCCTCCGTCCTGTGCATTGTGTTCATAAAAACATATTCAAATTCAACTACACTCCTTTACCAATTTTGAATAGGCAATTCAATTTTATTTATATATGCATAATTAGTTTGATCGCATTAAGCGTTCTTGACATTGACATTGACGGTGAGTGTGTTGTGCTTCTTTCGTGTGGACTTGGTATACAAAAGACGCGGGAAGCCGCATATTCAAAAAAAAACAAAGTACATAAATATGTATGTACATTGTATTATAAGAAACTTGACCTTGACCTTGAATTGACCAAACTGGTGACCAACAAAATTTTTCCAGCCACCAAAACCGTCAAATTCGCGATGAGCGACCTTGAATTGACCACAGAAATGTGAAATGTCTCATGATGTGGCCATATCAAATCCGGGTTGTATAATATATATACATCATGTGAAAAGTAATATGTTAAAGTATACTTGTTAAACATTATTGTTGCAGTTGCCCTATATATGTGGTGGGACATGAGAAAGTCGGGACATGAGAAAAGGATTTCGTCATGTCCCGGGTCATGGGAGGCATTCGCCATGTCCTGGAACATGAGAGCGGGTCATGAGAACACATATATCCCTCGC
>JAIUND010004846.1:0-10849 GCA_034699125.1 Gisinianus flammeolus
CAGAATCGGTCAACAAACAAACGAGCTACATAATTTCAAATAGTGGGTCGATTCTTTTGGGACACCCTGTACATATAACAGTCAATCCACTTTTGCTTCGATGAAAGCGAAGGGAAAGACATGGAGTATCCAAATAAAAAACCAACTTGCTTCTCAATCAAGTCTATATAGTTTATTGGTGGAACTTACTCTACTTCCTTATTATAAGTAGGTATATATGTGTGAGGATTGTGAGTATAGTAGACAAAATCTACCTTTTTTCTTTTCCCAATACTGAATTAATTTAACTAGCGAACATAATATCAAAATTTCCTATGTATCTGTAATTCAAGTGTCTTCAATACCGGGATTTTTGGTTGACGTCTTGAAGTTCAAAGACTTTTAGTTTTTTAATATCTTACTTCAAAATTCCAAAGTTTACCTGCTTTACGTGAATTTCCTCACACAAGTCAAACTCTTTGTGTAACATGTAATTCACTAATACCCTAATAGACACATGCATGCACCTACTAATTCAATGATACTTCCCCAAATAATAATGTACATTTAATGAACATTTTATGAATCATTCTACTGTCATTATTTTTCTTAAGGAGAGGCGAGTATAGGTATATATGTGTGTGTATGGTGTCGTATCAACTTGTGACTTATGAAAACTGCCAGTGGGTTAGAATTGAGTTTTTTTTTTCAATGTAATTTCATCTGTGGTCTCGTTCTAATGGCATACACACGTTCTTTATGCCGAACTGCTTTTGTGTACTGCCCAAACTTCCAATTTCCAAGATGACGATGAAGAACAAGGAGGGAAAAAAATCAACCTTTCTCGTCTCTCGCGTGCAAACTCCAATAGAAAACATATTATACGAAAACAAATAGAACTGCAAGCGCATCTAATGTCTAACTCTAAGTGGCTGTCTTCAAACTTTTTATCTTTTTTTTTTGCTTTTTCATCCATCAAACCCAAGTCTCTGGCCTGTATTTGTAATTTTATCCATTCTGGCGGCTGCACTTGGAAATTTTTTCTTTTTTGAATCAAATTTTAATCATACAGATATGTATTTCATTTGTCTCATTCTATATTTTCCAGATCTGTATCCACAAAAGAAAAGCCATTGGCCAGGTACAAATAGCTCGATAAAAAAATATAACTGCTTAAATATAAAGAGACTATGTAAAAGAGTACTACTGCGAATAATTGTCATAATTTTTCATATTTCTTTCCAATTTGCAAAAGTCTGCTGGGAAATAATATAGTATGAGAGGGAAATAAAATGCAAAGTAGTATCACCAAGAATTCCGTTCGATTTCAATGACAACGTCAATTTGTACCTACAACACAGGACACACAGTCTACGATGAACGTCGAATTTCAATGTATTGTCGTTTGTTATTTCGTTGAGGGTTTGTGCTTGTGGTATAAAGTTCAGATGATTAGAATTTAGTTACTAGTCGAGTTAAACGTGAGACACATGAAAGTGGGTAAACGGCACACGGAGAAGAAGTATAAACTGTATACAACACAATGTACGATATGATACAGTCTATATATGAATTCAATGTGCTGTATATACATATTATACATAAGTGGCCAAGCTACAGTACACAAGGCAAAAGGCAGTCACTCTCAGTTCATCCTCTAGTCCAATATGCTCAATGCCCAACGGCTACTTGAGATATAATAAATACACATACAAAAGTTGAATAGAAAACCCAGCGTTCTATAGTCTCAAGTCCAAGATGAAAAGTTTTCAGTGAAAACTTTACCTGTTATCAACCAAATGTGTGTGTGTAGCAGAGTCATTGTTGTATTTAGTATTTATTTGGATAAGGAATGAGAGACGAAAGGGAATTTGGATTTTATGCATGCTCGATGATGAAAATCAAATGGGAATAGGAATATCATATTAATTATTGAGAAATATATACGTTACAATGCAAGCTATTTGGGACTGAAGAATGAAGGAAGTGTAATAGGAACCACTTTGAGATTTTAATGTAGAAATGTGATTAGTGATTACATTTGAAACTTGAATGGAATGGTTTGTATTGTAGTTTGTGTGTAGGCCTTTGCTCACGTACCATGTCGATTAATGCAAATGTATGATAATGGCTAATAATTGTCATGGATCTTCCATGTATAAACATCAAACCAGAGCCATTGTCGTTATATCCCCTCCAATTACAATATTTATAAAAAGCTGAGTCGAAAAATCCCAAACTGAAAGAGCTAAATGACCAATACAATTTCTAGTGGAAAACTCGCCGCTTTCCTGTGGTCTGTCAAAGTGTCCATAAGAGAGAAAAATATGAACATTTCCATTCACTGTCAACATCACTGGTGAGAATATGTCAATGACTATCGCATAAATAAAATGGAGCCAAAACAATGACTATGAAACGTGAATCCCTGTACAACAAACAACAAAAACATTACATTTTGTACAAATAAGTAAAGTTAAACTGTGTGAGTTTTGTAATGTTTGTGAAATTATTCCGTATATGATCAATTTTGTGCGTTCTTTCCCTCCAAAAAAAGTGAAGGCACAAATTATGTGTAGGTACACAATTGTACACATGCAACGTGTATAGTATTATAGTATAACAAGGTTCGATTTACGTATATTACTTATCCAAATAGCTTGGGGATCTTTGAAATTACTACTTACATTCTGATTAAAATTCTCATTACATGTGCGATTTTATTAGGTATTTCATATTTCGTATGAAATTCATACCCAAGAATCTTGGGCCAAGATGTCAAGATAGGAAGAAGAATAATAAATATCATTATCGTAAAAAATTACAATGGAAATTCAATATGCATACAGGAATGAAGAAATCCTTTCGCACCAACAATGGACAAAAGCCGCATTTAAAAATATGTATCCGGATTCCGGGATTTCATGTCCATTTGCGCTTGAAACAAAACATATATATATATATAAATATTATTAAATATATATATAATATATAGGTTTCATTTTCTGTGAGAAAAAACGAAATTTGTATAGAAAAAGGCTGACCGAAATGAGTAAAACAAGATTTATGATTAAGAATTGAGTCTGAGTATCTATATTTTGTTTTTAGGTGTATCGACCGGTGCTCATTTGATACGTGATGTGTCAGTGAGGGCGTATGGGATGTAACTGCGTGACAGGTATGTGTATCATGTGTATGTGTTTGTATCTGATTGTTTAGTCCCTAGAAAATTATATGAAACATCTTATTTGATCAATCTCTCTTTTGGCTTTAAGTCTTTTCACCTTTTGTGTCTTTGCCTTCACCCTGTACTCGATTCTATATAATCATGATCAAAATCATAACCTTATCACGTTTCCCCAGAACTTATATATGGTTGTCGGCGTTTCTTTGATTACAAAAATACAATTTTTTGTATAGGGTATACATAGTTACCGCACCGAACCGATTTTTCTAGACTAAATATGTTTCGGAAAAAGCAATTATTTAAATTTGTATAGAAATCTTCACAAAAATACATGTACAGTTTTTTTATAGAAAAGGAAGAGGTCACATATATAAATCCATGATAAACTTGGAATGTTAAAACTTGTTTCCAACTCTTGCAGTGTATATATGTGTAGAATGTGTACATACAGTATCATTAAATACTTTATGTTTACGGCGTAGACTGAAGACATTTATCAGAATTAACAATTCAGAAACGGTAGAAAAAGCCAGCTAGAATTATGATGATATGACGACGACGGCGACTTCCCCTACCTCACAATATCATAGCATGTTTTACAAGTTGAATGGAGTGAATGAAGTAATCTTGAAATTTATGAGAAAAATCTACCTACCTCACATCCAATGAAATGTATATACACGTTGCGTAATATACTTTTTTGGCTTGTTGGATCTTTGTTGTTGTTTTGTGTGTTGTTTGATTTTGATTTATTTTACTGTGTTGAACAACATTTCTTGAAATTCCGCAAATTATTTGAGTGTCGTCCGTGTAAAAATGAGATGATAAAGTGATTGTGAGTATAAGGAAGAGCATGTGAGAATTCCTCAGTCCCTATATTTCACTCCAAACTTTAAAACATACAGAATTTGACACAGTTTTTTACCCCTTCGTCTGTCTCTTTGTGTGCGTATACATGTGGATATTTAGTTGTCACTTTTATTATTTTGTTATCAAATGAATTTGAAATTCAATCTTTGTGGACTCGGAGAAGCTACTTCTTATATACCTTTTCCTTTTTACCTGGCATTAATCTTCTTTTTTTATTCTATGCCATATAGATATGCTTATTATTATCATCTTGCTTGTTTTTTTTTTTTTCGTTTTCCACTTGGGTTTTACTTTTCTATACATATATTTGTATTTCTACTCGTATTTGTATGCAATAAGCCGCCGCACATTTGTCCTCTTCATTCTTTTTGATGAATGCATTGAATTATTGTCACCATTGCTATATTCTCATTTTTATATAAATGTGTAGAGAATCCATGCTTAACTGTACTTGTGTAGACGAAATAGCATGTAAACGCATTGTAAATAGAATGAGCTGTTAAATATATCGTGTATATATTGAGCCGTCTTCTCAAATGACCAAGATGCCAAAATGCAAAACGTCAAAGATGAATTAGAATAATAACAATACACAGTGTATACACGTACACAGTAAGAAATAAGGAAGGTATTATATATAGGTCTGTAGTTAGTAGTTAGTATAAAATTATAATATGAGATGACTACAAGTACATTGTAAAGTCTAAAGTCATACAAGTTAAAAGGGCTGACGAGACGATATACATTTAAGGATGTACTGAGAGAAAGGTTTGGTTTTCCAAATGATACAAGTTGGAATATACGAAAGGAGTGTTCTCTGCTCTTCACCTCAACGTGCCTTTTCATCTTCCCTATCCTATATTATACACAGAATATATATATTCCTCTCTATATACTATTCCTATTATTATTTTCATCATCACTATTATTATATGCTAAACCAAAAAGTTCTTGCTTTTTGGTTTTTGGTTTTTGGTCTCCGAGGTTTTCTTTAAACTTTTGAAGTGCAAAGTAAGTTACTAGTAAAAGGTATAGGTATATATACAGGTAGGGGGGAAAATATGGAAGATGCATCAGATGAAACTTTAAACAGTGTACAATCACAATCGTATGTACATTGTATACTCAGAATACTCACACTGCCAGGATTTTTTTCAATTCAACATAGTAACGTGGCAAACAAATTTCCTTATAATCTTACAGATATATATATACATGTAGAGTTTTAGGGACTGCAAGCAATCATATCAGATACCAGAAGCGGTAAAGATTCGTTTTCCCTCGCTCTATTCTCAAACCATGATATTTTGTGTGGTTTGTTTTGTATATTTTTTATGTATTGTACATGTATGTCTATGTGTGTGTGTGTGTCGTTTGTAGTTTGTAGTCTGTGCCTTTGAGATTCAGTCAAGTGTATTTCAGAGTCGGCAGTTTGACTTTGTACATGCTCTACAGTACAAAGTACGCTGTACAGACATTTACATACAATTTAATATTTGGTATGCGGTCGTCTACGGTCTACCTCTGCATTTCTCATGCATGCATACATTTTTTTGGTAATAAACGTGGGTAAATAATGGGTACTTGCATGCATCTGCTGGCTAATCAAGTAAAAGTATATATATATATATATAATAATAATAATAACAATAATATCTGTATACAGCGAGAGAAAGAGAGAGAGAAGTAAAGACTATATGACTGGACGAAGAATTAACAGTTTGACACTATGTATGTACAGATGGGAAGATGAAGACTGTACCAATGAGGAAAAGGAATGGAATGAAGAAGTGCATAAGATGTATACAACAGAAACAACAACAACGAGGAGACGAAGAATGTACAGAGAAGGTGAATACTGAATAGGTAGTAGTGAATGAACATTTTTTGTGAGTTGAACAAGCAACAAGTTGAAAAGTTTCTTCCATCATCTCGCATATCTTACATGCAGACCTTTACTTTGGATTAGAGGAGTACTCGAGGAACGAACTACACAACTACATACATACATATACGTCTGTGAATGTGAATACTGTACACACGATGACTACCACGAAGGTGCAAGAGGATAGAGGAGTAGGAGGAATTTGTGATGGGATGTTGTACAGTATAGATATGTATATATATGTACATCGTGATAGTGATAGTACGCACAGCCTTTCAGCCTTCTAGGCTCCGTACCTTTCAAGATACATTTTAAATGTGTATATTTTGATGCCGTACGCTCTCTTCCTAAGCTTTCTTATTCAGTCTTTTCCAAGAGACCGGTGCAAGTGGAAGGAAAAGGTTTTAGATATCAGGAAGGATCTGTATACAATCAGCCACCATTCTGTATTTTCATCATCATCATCATCCCCATCCCCGCTTATTTATTTGCCTCGCATTCCTAGTATTACTGCGTCTCACCTTTTTTCAGACAGTTCAGTCGTTGGCGTCAATTAAGACCGTGTGAAACAAGTTACTGCTTTATCGTTTGTGAAAATACTTGTGATTAACTATCGGGATTTTTTTAATTGTCACACATTTCCTTGTAAAACATTTCATCTATATTGTTCAAAAGTGATTCGACTTTGCAATTCAGTTTTTGGACTATTGGACATTGGACTACGGTAAATATATTTTGAACACTTTTCCCCATTAATTCTGCTTCTCTCGGAATTTTTAATTGAATTCATATATTTCGAGGAAATTTGGTTACGATTCAAAGGAAGAGTCGATTAAAAGTTGCGTAGTGAAATGATTATGAAATGCATAACCATATAAACTTTAGAAAACATTAACAGTAAATAAACAAGAAAGCATTGAAAAATTCAAACGAGGAATTAAGTTTAATCAAAAGATTAAAGAGAGAGATAATGTGCTGCTGACATTAATTCGGAGGAAAGAGCTTAAATGTTGCATAAACGTGTTCATTTTATTAAATGAGAAACCGGAAATTAGGACACGCAGACAGAAATCAAAAGCTAAACAGATTTGGAATTACAGTTGAACAATTATCTTGCAAGTATCTATACTAATGACTGTAATGTCTGTAATACACGGTTTGTTGAACGTTTATAATTTACTGAAAATGAAATGAACTTACAGTCGGTCTCCTTTGTACGTATAAATTTGAAGCACATAATTATAATTAAATTTATGATTTGAAGATTTCAAATAATAGCGATACTTATTTATTACACGCACTATACATACATCTTTTGTCATTCTATACATATTTCCATCCTCTTCTCACACATATCGTATATTCAATAATTTCATTACCTTTGATCGACAATATGATTTACTTTCTAATAGCCCTTTGAAAATAGAATACTAAATTTTAAACCTGAGCGAGTTTATTCTGTCTCGTCTGTACTCGCAATTCATTTCCAAATCTTTTCTGAGCAAATCAACCATTAAATTGATGATGATGACGCTTAAGCATGTACAAACAGCCTTCGTCATTGGGATTTTGAATTGAGATGCTCGAAATTCAATATTGTTTATAGAATTTCTGCACTTTTGAAACGCTCTCATTAGCTGTTGTATTGAACAGAGATTATCGAATTCACACGCTAGTGAATATATAATAAATAATATAGCTACAAGAGTAAAAGTGCCGTCCTTGTTTCCAATTTTCTGATCTCCCTAAATCATTTTGTATAGTGTAACTTACACTACTATGTAATCATGAGAATTATTAACTGATTATAAACGTTGACAGTAACAATTGAATATAAAACTCACATATTACAAAATGCAGTAGCTTAAGCTAGCCCAACTGATCGGATTAAATGGAATTATTATTCTAAGTTCTACGTAATCGTCATATATATGTACTAACGATAAGACTTCATCCACATTCTTTTCTTATTGTAAACGACGCTTTTTAACGATTACTCCATCTTAATATAAATCTCATTATTTCTCCTGACATGTAATGCGATCAACCATTGTTTACCTTTCACATAACATGTGGCATTAAATTAAATTAAGGTTATAACAATAATGAAATCAACTGGACGATGGAATATACAGAGAGTAAGCACAGCTCCTGTGTTACATCATGATGTCGACTAATATAGAGAATGGAGAGACTATTAATCGGGGAGAGTCATTTGGAGATTGGCAGTAACACTGTTTGAATTTCAGTGTGGAGCATTTAATCAGAGTTAATAGACTAATGAACGATGTCACATTGATAATAAAATTGTCACGATATTGCTTCTCTCTATATAACAAGTAAACTTGTTACAACACACAATAAGGAAAGTGTTTGTCGTACCTGTATTTCGTGTAGGTATATACATATGTGGTGAGCATTTTAAGGTACACAGATCAGCTGGAGTTTGTATATATTCTTTTAAATCATCATTAAATGTTAGTGATTTGACAAAACAAATGGAAAGGGAAATGAGTATGTATGCAAAACATTATGCTAAGAGTAAGTACCTACAAACTATGTACATATGGAACAATAATAACTATTATGACCAATCTCAGAAGATTTAACAGTTCTGTGTGTACTGATTGATTTCATTTGATTGGACTACGAGATGACCATTTACCATTTCTTTCGTTTTCATTCTCACCTCTGGTGTATGTATGATAATAAGCACTTCAAATGTAATGCAATTTTGTGATTAGCAAGCACATTCTATATTCATCAATAATTTATTCTTATTGTCACTTTCTATTGTCATTTGAATATATTAATTAGTAATAATTATTATTATCGAATCTATAATGATTAATGGATTTTAAATTATTCCTCAAATTTGTGTAAGATATACATATAATATTTTGAATGGAAGTCATTGACTAAAATGCAATTAGCACTTGATATTTACCAGTAGTCATTTCTAATTCTAATATTGTCATTCCTTGTGGCACATTTTCATTTTGTGCATTATCGCAATTTTTTTTTTTTTGAACGGATACTGAATATTGATCTTTTCTTATTCTATCCATTCAATCATTTTAATTAGTGTGATTGTGCATTAAGAAAAGCAAAAGCTTAGAATGGAATGGCTTTTTAAAAAAAAGTGATTTGCACATTGACGGTATATATTCAGGTACAAATAATAAAAACTATATGCTCAGTTCTAAATTTCTATTGAACAATCACCATGAGGTATCTTAATGTTGGCTAATTTCAATTTCCAATCCTCGAGGTTTTCTATTTTCGCACATGTATATCAACCACCACATTATATTCATGAATATTCTACAAATACCTTGGAAATACTTGCGAAATGTGAAATGGAAAATGGACTGATGCCATATGCCATGTGGAATGCAGTATACAAATATAAAAATGCAGTGGTCAAGTAAATATGTATGCCTACAAAAGATTTTGTGTTCTATATTTTCCTTCTCATAAATGTACATACCACATAAGTATATATACATATAGGTATAGTGATAGGGAATGTGTCATACTATAGATATGTGCTCAATCTTGTTCTGTTTTCTGATGGAAAAAGGTGAATGGAAATTTAATTTTTGCATTTAATTTTCCGCTCGATTACTTCCAACAGAACTCAGAGTTGAAGAATATATATTCACCAGCTTTAATAGTTTAAAAGTTAATAGTTCCTCCCACACGTAATCAAAAATGTATTTTGGAAAAACGGTTAATGGCAGAGGGAAACTCTTCCAAAGAATACTTTTTACGTTATACCATAATAAAAAAAATTTGCATTACTATAATGTATATACGGGATATATATACAAAATGTATACAAAATACACCCATACGACTCTCGTATGATACGAGCACAAGAGGATTGGGTTGAGTGCTCTCTCGAATTTTGGTTGGTGTCGGCACGAGTTGAAAACATTAGAGAAATAATGAATAGATTATTTGCCACAGGAACCTTGTGTGATTGTTTCTCGTCGCCGTCGTTTTATTACATTGAAATTGACAGTTGATTTCATACAACGAAAATGCAATATATGACATTTAATATGCGAGTATTCGATTTCAAATCGATTATTGCAGCTGATATATAGTCGTGCCGTCATAAATCGTATCATTTGTATAAAATGTATAACTTTATTTGTAATTTGGTAATCTTATTAGTACATTGTTTGTATTAAGTTAATACTATTAACTATATATGATTCTTCGATCTACTGCTAATTCAACAGCATTTAGAAGGTAAAACAATTAGCTTTTGTTATTTTTTGACATATATTGGCAATACCATACAATAGGCATGTCATGTCAAACACTAGCAATGCATTTTTTTTACATTTCGCTTTCATGTTTATAGCCTTTAAAAATGGGTTAAACATTTCTTGTTCCTTGTTCCACGCTCTTTTGTAATATGGACATTTCTCTAAATGTAATTAATGTTCAGAATTCCTGAGTTGAGTCCGAGTTTACAAAGCGCAAAGGTGAATGGATTTGGATTTGAATATTGAAAATTGATAATGTGGAGTTTGATTGAGGGTATACTAATAAAAATGATTCAATGGTCATAAATTCAAGAGTGAATGACGTCGTTTCTTGTACTTTTGTCTCTCCAATGTTACGCCTTGGAATGCATTCCGTATACAACGAAGTGGACACTTACTAATGAATTTTAAATGAAATTGTTGAATGAGCAAATTAAATTAAATTTTGTAAATGAGTAGACGTTTAATAAGGTTTCAAGTTTCAATTAAATACGTGTCTATATTAAATAAAGCTATATTACAACTTGTGTAACAATTATTGTTTCTTGTTGAGCATGTTTACGATTTACACGTAAAGGAGGGGTTATACAACCAGCCCAATGCTCTAATGTTATAAAAAAATGACCGAGGGGAGGGCTGATTTTTTTA
>JAIUND010004847.1:0-10841 GCA_034699125.1 Gisinianus flammeolus
CTAATTCAAATACAAATACAAATACAAGAAATGGGGGGGGGGGGGGGAAATCAAAAAGCCCTTTTTGAAAATTCGACACGAAGAAAATTAGTCGTTATTTTCAAATAATAATAATAAATGACCATTAAATTCAAATATTCTTGGTAACCATGACGAAAGGAATTGGTTGCACATTTAAATTCAAAGATTATACTCAAGAAATTTATTAGTCGTCCATCAAAAATAGGTCATTTGTCATTTCTAATTGACTGTTGTTTGTTATTGTTAGCCACAATTTGATGAATATTGAACTTGTCCAGGGTTTCCGGATTTCTGATGTTGTTGTTGTTGTTGCTGCAGTTGTTGTTGTTCGCCGGAATAATTGTAGATATTGCAATTGTTCATGAGTTCGCCTGGTTGAGGTGGTTGACATTGATTTGGGGGTGGACAGCAGTAGTAATTCCCACATGGATCCACACCATAGTAGGCACATGACGGCGGCGGAGGGGGAGGAGCCTGCTGAGCTGGAACATTCACATAGATGGCTTCTTGACGAGGGAAATGAGCCACTTTGATGGTCGTCTTGTGCGTCACTCGACCGGGGAGTTTGAAACAAATCCCACCCGCTTCCGTCTTCGTCATTTTCGGCATGTTTTCCTCACAGTCACTGCTCGAGGAGTTGCACGGTGTTTTGGTTGTTTTGCTGTCATTTCCATCGTCGTCGTCATCATCATCGTCGTCTGGGTCCTCACTATTGGTCAAAGAGTCATTGTAGCCGTCGCCCGTACTCGTCCCTCCACTATTTCCATATGAAGTCTGACCACCAAATTCGGATTTTAATCCAGAATCGTCATCGCCAGAAGTCTTATTGTTAGTAGTTTTACTATTGTTTGCACTCAGCCAGGGATTTTGGGTGGAAGTCTCGGATTTATTATTATTTTTATTTGCCGGTTGCCGTTTTTGCTGCTGCTGTCTTTTTGGACTTTTCTTATGTTTGGATTTGGATTGGCCATCTTTCGTTTCTTCACCTTTCTTCTTCTTCTTCTTCTTTTCTTTCTTTGCGAACATTTTGCACCGACTTTTCTTCCGAAGAAGAAGGTCGCGATCATCATCCTCATTCGATTTCCTTCGGTTTCGACTTTTACCACTGGTACAGGAATCGTTTTTATTATCTTTATCCTTTTTTCGCCCATGATGGCAATTACTATTATTATTTTTTGGAGGGATTATTTGATGACGGCCATTTTTTTGAGCACGCGTTTGCGATGGTTTTTTACAGGTTGATTTTGATTTTGATTTGGAATTGTATTTCCGTCCTTTTCCCTTTGATTCGGAGGATTTAGTCAGAGACAATGTTGGTTCTTCATCGGAAGGATTCGAATCATCCCGATGAATTTTTGTCGGTGGATTATTTGTTTGAACTGGTTTTTTTGGTTGTGATGATGATGATTTCAAATCCTTTTGAGGAATCCTTGGCGCCGCGGATTTTTGCCACTCGCAAATCCCCACATGATCAGATGATTTCCTTGGATTTGGATTAACATTAGTTTGGATCCCTTGGTTTTCACAGTCCCCTTTCGAGTGGTTATTATTATTATTATTATTATTATTATTATTACTAGTTTTGTGGGACTCCAAGAGAGGGACTTTGAGAGCGGGCTCATTCAAATCAAAATCAAATCCCACTGTTCTGACGTTACTATTTTTATTACTATTTCTATGATTATTACAACTGTGATTGGATGATGGCGCGAGGTTCGGTTCGTTCAATTGAATTATGGACGACGCAATTAGTCTGACTTGACATTGATGATGATGATGATGATGATGATGATTGCAATTACGACCGGATGAATTTTGATTTTGATTGGAATCATCATCAGGATGATTTTCATTTTCATCATCTCCGCCGTCGTTTCTATCCATTTTTGATTTTAATCGTGACAATTTTATCATTTCCAGTTTAATTTCCGAATTTTTTGATTTGGATCTGGATGCTTTTTTTTGTGATTGTGATTTTGATTGGGATTGGGAATCGGCTCTATGCAAAAACCTGTGGATTTCCCGCGAACTTTTTAAGAGTGACGCCAAACTCGGTTGAGAGGATTTGATCCTAGATTTTCTATATGACTTGCTGGAATTTTTAGATTTCCTAGTCCTTTTGAGCGAATTTGAATTGTTATGATGATGATGATGATGATGATGTCGGCAGTGCTCCTTATTTTTATTTTCATTTTTATTCTGTTTCATCCCAATTTCCCTGGATCTGAACCATGACTCCTGCTCTTTGTGCTTTAGCTGTAGCTTTTCCATTGGTTTTGGTTTTAGATTTGGTCGTGGGATTTTGGATTTGGTTATACGGAAATCCGGATGGAAATCCTGTTTGTTCGTCTTATTATTGAATTTTGGGATTTCCCTCAAATCCATGTAGATTTTCTTCTTGGGGGGTTGCTTCATTCGAGTTGCTTGAATTGCATCATCATCGATTTGTACAGGGATTTGAGGTGATTGACTGATGGAATTATTATGGATCGGAGGATTATTATTGATGGAATTACACAAGGCAAAATCGGTGGTGGGTCGGGATCGTCGGAGGTTTTGTCGTCCCCCAGTCAAATCCATATCCCGCTCGGCTCTGTGCAGAACAAGCGATGCACAACTGATGCTAATTGTCCTGGGCACTGCACTTTCCTCATTGTCACATTTCTCCCGCAGGCCAACTGCTGTCGTCATCTCGTTTTCCAGCAGGAAATTTGGAATGTTTTTGAGGGCGGAACATTTGAAACGCGTCAAGTCAATGTCAATGTCAATGTTGATTGGAATTGGATTATTTGGATTTGGAGAGAATTCTAGAACAGCACCTGGATTTCTTGGATTTCTTTCTCCCATATTAAAATCACCATGTGCAAGAAGACCATCACGCGTCGTCTCCATATTCTTCAAACTACTATTACTAAAATACTTTTTCTCGTCCAGGATCGGAACATCCGACATTCGTGTGGTAAAAACTATATATACAGCAAAAAATTTGTGATTTTAGTAATTAGTAATCTGGGAATGAGATAAAAAAGAAAGAGAAAGAGCCACCAGAATCCAGTAATCATTTCCCCTGCTTGCTCTTCGTTTTTTTACTATTACTCACAATAATAATAATAACAATAATAATAATATGCAAAAATTGTTTGTGAAATAAATTTCGTCCGCATGTTGGGAAAACAATTGGTTAATTTGTGGAATCACGAATCACACACACTGTAAGAATTTGCAGGATTTTATTTGAGAAACTTGGTGGAGTATTTTAATACACACAGCAGGTGGAAAAGATGACTGGAAATTGGTGGCTCTGTGTATGTCTTCAAATTACTTTAAATTTAAATGGATGGATTGTGGTTTGAATTTATTATTATTATTATTATCTATTAGATGATTTACCAGGTAAATATCGAATGTCCGTCAAACTGGGGGAATGCGTCAAATCTTCATTCGAGTCATTCGAATCCTGATCTTGGTCATCGTCATCGTCTTCGATCATCGTCGTGTTATCACGTGACGACGACACTTCCCGCGCTTTTCCTTTCCTACTATTGCTATTGTTGCTGTTGTTGTTGTTGTTGTTGTTACCCACCCTGGACTTGCCATTATTATTATTATTATTATTATTCCGTCTCAAGCTGCCCCTACTTTTACTTTTCCCTGCTGCTGCTGTTCCTGCTCTGTTTTTACTACTTCCAATTAGATTGTTAGTTTTACTTTTAATCCGCATGGTGGCGTGACTATCGCTGTTATTATCCGATGAGGATTCAAATCCCACCACCCGCGATTTCCTCACAATCCTTTTCGAATTGGAATTCAAATGATTCGGATGATTCGGATTGGAATTGGAATCATTTCGGAGATTACCATGTGACATGTGATGTCTCAAGAGTGCTTCATTTAAGTCCAATCTTTTCCCTGCTGCCGTTGTTGGTTTTGTTGGTGGTGTTGTTGTTGTGGTGGTGGTGATTGTATTCGTATTCACTGTTGTATTTTTGTTGGGCGTGATGACATTATGGGATTGCCATTGGATTTTGGGAGGACGGACCACAAGAGAGTTTTCACCCGCGAGGAGGATTTTTTTGGTGGATTTTTTCCTTTGATTTTCCTGATGCAAACCATCGAGGAGCATTTCCGCAATGGACTTGATATTCGGCACGTGTTCATCATCATCATCATCATCATCCTCATCCTCATCTTTGCTTTGTTTTTCATTTTCATTCTCATCCGAATTGCGCGGGCGACGACGACTGGAGCGCGTTTTATTCCTTTCATTTCCCTTCAATTGAATTTTCCATGGGCGTGACGGACGAGAATTATTATTATTATTATTATTAATATTATTATGATTTTCAAAATCCCGCGGATTTCTTGAATATCTCCGCTCTTTTTCTCTATCTCGCTCTCGCTCTCTTTCTCTTTCTCTCTCTCTTCGGGGATGATTTCGGTCGTGAGAGCCGTCGAGATCCAGTTTCTCCTCCTGGAAATCCATCAAACGACGTTCCAATTTGTCATTGTGTCGACTCCGAATCATTCGTCTTGAATTCATATTATGATGATCGCGCTCGCGCTCGCGATCTCTTTGTCGCTCGCGATCTTCCGCAGCGCGAAGCCAAGCATTCCTCAAGTTCTTGTAGTACTCGTGAGAGTTTCCATTGAGCGCGTTGAGAATGCGATCTTTAATGGCTTTGTCCGTGTCGATATTTCGTCGTCGCTCCCCGCGACCTTTCCGATTCCGTTCTCTGGCGGCATTGTCTCGCGAGCGATGATGACGACGTCCACTACTCCGATGATTATGATGATGAGAACGACTTTTCCTGACCGCTTTCATGTCACGTTTTCCACGCAGGGACTTTTCATCAGAATCTTCTTCCTCCATTTCTTTTTCCTTGTCCTTTTCGGCGATTCGTGCAAGGTTTCGATGTGGAGACAAATTATCTTGGTAATTCATCGGATACGGAGGAATTTCGTCAACTTTTGATGGACTCTGATGATTTTGATTTGGATGTTGTTGTTTTTGTTGTGGAAATGACGATAGAAGAGCAGCAGATTGGGATTGGAATGGCGCCAAATCCTCATCATAATCATCCCATTTGAAATTCTGCTTGGAATTGTTCAGACCATCCGCGATTCTCGCCCTCTCATTCTGCTTGAGCCTAATACGTGGAAATACATATAACAGTCTTTGAAATAAATGTGGAGGAATGAGTATTGGGGAAATGAGCGGGGGGGTTTGAATTTGTAAAATTATGATTATGATTACCAAGCGTAGATGGAATTGTTTTTATCTTGTTGGGATTTGGCGGATGGTTTCTCCCGGATAGTCATTTCCAATGGTGGTAATAGTAATTCATCCAGTTGCTGCTGCTGTCGCTGTCGATGAGTCGGATCGTCAGGCGTGAGTAAGTAGAGAATTGGATCACCGGAAGTTGCATAATGTGGTGGAGAAAGCGGCGGCTGTTCATAGACGAGTGTTTGCGCATCCTGCAGACGACGTGTTGGGTTTTTCTGGCCGTGTTGTGTTTGTTGTTGTTGTTTGGGCCGGTTTAGTGTTGCTGCTGTTGTTGTTGTGGTGGTGGTCGTCACTCCATCCCACCATCTTCGTTGTGCTTGTTGTTGTTGTTGTTGTCGTTGGTGTTGTTCTGGGTTTCTTCGAATTTTCCCCCTTTTATCGTCATATATGGAGGATTTCCCGCTTTTTAGTCGCCCTCCAGGACTTTGATGAAATTTTGAATTTTTCCCTCGTGGACTGAACTGCTGTTGCTGCTGCTGCGGCTGCTTGACGGATTTTGAGGTGGACGGTGCTCTGTTTTTTGATTTCTATACGTAATAATAATAATAATAATTGTAATAATTGGGACATTGGTTTTTGAACTTGACATTATTTGTTGTTTTTTTTTTTTGACTTGTTTGAGGAGAAAAGGAAATTGTGTGGAATTGTGCTGTTGTTATTTTGGTGTACCCATAATCCCATATTGTATATACACTAGAAATTTAGGTGATTTGAAATGTGATTGAATGTCGTCGTCACTTGAGTAATTTGGTGTGGAGCCAATCGTGGTTCTAATTATAATCCGTTGTGATTAATAAAATTAATCTGCCGAGTCAAAGCGAAACATTCTCCTCCTCTTTTCTTTTGTGAATTCTTTTTCTTCTTGTGTGTATATAGTAAACTGAATATGTATATTATTACCTAATACACCGTCAAGTGTCCTTAAAGAAATTCCATTTTTTGGTGTCCGTGTCTTTCTTTTATGTACAATAATACGCCATAATGCTGAATTTATACCAAAATAAAATAAATGTATACGACAAAACACTTGAAAGATTCAATTATTTATTGAGTATATATCAAGGCTCTTTACATCCCCCTCCAACATGTAATTATGATAAGGGCAGCCGGGGAAAATGAAGGGATGAAGGGCCTTGGGGTGTGTAGTAGTAGGAAAGTAGTAGGAAATGGTCATATCCACAGAAATCTTTGAAACAGCTCAACCAAAAGTGTGAGGACTAAGTTTAAAATTCCATTTGATGGTTCCTTTAAAAACTTTGTAATTTTGTCTCTCTCCCGAGGGATTTTTCGATGGGGAAAGTGCTGGCATCAGAGGTGCGTAAAAAACCACAACAATCTCGGTCCCATCAGAGCCAGAGGAAGCATTCTAATAAATGGAATCATAAAGTGATTCCGGAAGTTCACCTCGGAAACAAAGTAGGTCTTGCTAATAATACCACCGGAGAGAAAAGTTCGGTTGATGTGGGACGTTTCATCACTCCAACTCCACCAGCGCCATTATCATCATCTGCATTCCCTCCCCACCAAAATCTACTCGGAACAGCGATTGATCTCAATGCTCCTACTCCTGCACTAACGACAACGACAAGGACAACAACAACGGCAGCTCCATCACAGCATACTCCGCTCATCGGCAGAACGCAGTTCGACGCTCTCCAGTTTTTGAACCACATTCTATTTTCCAAGCTCACTTTCCGCCTCAGTTTTCGACCGAATCCCCGTAAAAAAGTAATTTTAAGGAGCCACACACATCCGAGTATCTATAATATACGTACGTATATGTTTTTTAACAGATGATTTAATTGGGCGTCTGTGCGCTTGCGCGCAGTGTATCCGCTCGGGGAGTGTACGTGGACTACTGTGAACAGGATGGTTCAAGGGTTTGTGGAAATACAGGAGGCGGAGACTGGGCGACCCCTCCTCTTTTTCTCTCCTATGACGGCCAATATGACGGCGGCTGATGGGAGTGGACAAGAAATCATGACGAACCTCCCACATCATTCCTCTGACTGTGACTGTCATTCAATTGTAATATATTACGCATTATCTTTCCCTCACCAGCACACACACACACACGATTCCAAAATATTAACACTCATTCCTCACGAACAAACCCTTGAAACGTTGGAAGGAATTCAATTGGACAACTTTGAATTATATATCGTCTGTTAAGTTGAGAAAGGAACTATAATTATTTTCCTTAATTTCGTGGACCTGCGCCAAAAGTCAAATGGCTGGAGATGGAGCTGTGGGTCCTTCGACATTATTGTCTTCCATGATCAATTCTGTCACCCTGAATTTTTTCAGAATTGTACCCACAAAGACGGACGCAGTCGTAATAGCATTTCCGCAAATTAAGGAAAATCATTATAATAGTTCGTTTGTGAACTTAACAGACGATATTTTGAATATATATATAGAAACGAGAAGTGCTGGCGGGTGAGAGGGATTTGGGTAATTTCGTTGAAGTGGGATGTGGCTCATCTTCCGGCTTCAAAACTAGTTGGCTGGTGACCAGTTCCAATTCCAGTTCTCATCCGTCCACATCGGATTCGGGCGGTGGTGCTGACCTCAGTTGGTTAATTTACATCCCTCAAAATGGAGCCATTGGCTGTTGGGGTGATCCGAGCATCCTGGAAATTGGTCAAACGTCAAATGTGCCAAATCAAAATCAACCACTCGTAATCGTGGGCAAACTGGAGAAACTCATTGGCCCACCACCGTTTGAATTGATTGGTTTTGTGCAAGTCAGCTTCACGGATAGAATTGAATTGGACACGCCCTCCAAAGCACTTCTACTCTATGCTGTTGCGGTTGTCGTAAGTCACAATATACAATAAGTCACAGACATATAAAAATACCAATGTGGAAAATAATGGATTGGACTCGAGGAAGATGTGGCACATTTTTGATTGTATACTTAATTCGTTCTTTTATTTATTTATTTTATTTATCCACACAGTTTATCATGTATTTTGCACCTGGAACTTCAAATGAAAAATATGTGGGCGTGAAAGGGATTTTGAAAAGAATCTCGGTTTGCCAATTGATTATGTCGCTCTTCTCCTTATTGTTGATGGTTACGGGTGTTTTCATTAATTTGCACATTAGGGGGGCTATATGAGACCACTGGGATTCTCACCTTTTACACTACCCCGCACACCGCCACGCCATCAGGTATATGTGTGTGCGTGTGTAAAAGATGACAAAAATAAACTCCGACAGGAAAATAAAAACTTCATTGTCGCTATAGAAATTACTTGTTGTTGCCTTTGTGTCGCGCCTTGACGTTTCTGCCACACAGTTTTATATATAATTAAATAAATTTGTCATATTGTCACAGTAGAAAAATATATTTAAATATCACAGGAGGGTTTTTGATGGGGATGCGAACAATAATTTAAATTGGCGAACGTCTCAAAACGGTAGCAGATTTCCCTGCTGTGTGTGCTCAATCTTCGCAATTCAATTGCATTTTCTCCCATAATACAAAGACAATTGACAATTCAAATTGAAAGCCATCTATATTCCATATCACCATCTGATCAGATGATGGAAGGCGGGAGAGTAATACAAAGAAGTTCAAGTGTGCCCAATTTGGCATTGGGAAATCATGAGAAACCCCCCCAAAACTCGAATGATAACAATACTGAACTCAAGCAGCCGCAGCCGCAGCAGCAACAACAACAAGATCATCGTCTGAAAAACTCTCTCGAGTCTCCTCAACAAGTCTCAACGACTGCTGCTGAAGCCGACGACGACGACGACGAGGAATTCACAAACGAAAAGAGAAAAAGTTGGGAGAATCAAGTGATGATGAAGAAGAAATGGGGATGGTTTGATGGTGACCTCCGAATGACTGTTCCAGCTCTTCCTTCGTCAATGAGTGGACAAGTAATTTAATTTAATTTAATTTAAAGCCACAGCCTTTTTCTTGACCAAATCCCTTCCTTTTCAGTTCTGCCGCCGCACCTGAGTGAATTAATCAAGATTTATTGTCTAATTATTTTAATTTCAGTTTGAGGACCGAGCCAGAAGAAAACCGCCGTCCCGTTTACTAATCATCATTTTGAGTTATTTTCTTTTGGTACATATAAAATAAATAATTCCAATCCCACAAGTGATAAAGCTGACCAATATGTAAAAAGTACTAATTTGTGCATAATAAATTGGTATTTACTCAAATTATCCCTCGCGCATGCGCACACACACAGTTGACGACATTTGGTGCAGGTGCAGTGTGGATGACGGCCACCTATTTCCTGTACACTGTCGGATTTCTATTCCCATTGAATAATACGCAAGAAAACCCCTTGGATTTACTGTTGACACTGAATTTGTACCCAGCTTTCATGGGGATCTGGCTTGTCTACTCCTCACATTGTTTTCAGAACAAATGCCTTAAAAACGTAATGCGCATGCGCGCAGGTTTCCTCTATTTTCTATATGTATTTTCATTTTCTTCTCACCTCAACTTCTCACACTCAAGCTCCATATATATAGAGACAGATACAATTCAATCCATAATTTCAAGATTATTATATGTATTTCCTTTCCACACAGTATTTTCTAATTGGTTTTTGGACCATTTCCTTCCCGATTGCAAACTTTGTCCTCAGCTGTCTCTTTGTGTCTTCCGTCGCAAGGAAAATGGTGGAGAGCTCAATGAGGAAATTGCTTCACATTTATGGTGTGGATGGTCAGGCTGCTAAAGTCTGGGATTTCACTCAAATTTTTGTAATACAAAAGAACACAATATTTGAACATTTATTCATTTTTATTCGTCCTTATCGTTCATTAATCTCAAAATCTGCTGTATATTTTTGGTTTTGGTTTACAATTTGATTGTTGGGTTGCCTTTTTTTTGCACACAGTTCAACTGTTGCGGCTTGAGAAGTTACAGTGACTGGTCGGGGCAAACGTACGAGAACCCGGCGTTTAAAGTCCCTTTTTCATGCTGTAAAAATGTAGCGCCAAGAGAAGTAACGTATGTTTTCCCCCCCTCATAATATTCCTTCATACATTTACATTATTCATTCATTACAGATTATCTTAATAATATTAAACTATAATATAATAATGCTTAGGAAAAAATGAATCTTTTTTTTGTATTCCTAATAATGTTTAATGTAGAAAAACGAAAGTCGGGTAGTAAACTGTCGCAAACAGCCAATGTCAGCACCTTTTAAGCAAAATTCCCTCGCGGTAAGTGAAAATGAATTGATGACCATTAAATTTAATTCCACATGGACAATTGAATTTGTCCACACGGCGTATCTGTTTATTTTGTTGCCTTTTATATTAGTGTGTTTGGACGGAAGGGTGTCTGGTCAAGGTCATTGACCTCTTTCACCTTCTTGCCGCTCTCTTCATAATCTTGTCCGGCCTAACTCTCATCTTCGTGGTGAACGTCTAACCAACAAAATCATGTCGTCTGTTAAGTTCACAAATGAACTGTTATTATTTTCCTTAATTTCGTTGACCTGCTGCAAAGGTCAAATGGCTGGAGATGGAGCTGTGGGTCCTTCGACATTAT
>JAIUND010004848.1:0-10838 GCA_034699125.1 Gisinianus flammeolus
TCTCTCTCTCTCTCTCTCTCTCTCTCTCGTATATACATATGCGGAATCCAGATTCGCCATTAGATATAAATTGCATTTGTTGCTAGGTGGAGAAGAATAAACTTTTTTTTTTGTGCACATGAAAAATACATCATGTTAATTCACAACCTTCCTTCCCTCCGTCCGTACACAAGTACGCACGGATTTTGGATGTAATCGATGTAATGTAATGTTCAAACGTAAGATACCATACATATGGCACATATGTATGTGTGTGTGTGGGTACGTAGAGCAAGTACCATTTTAAAATTAATTGTCTATGACGTATGACTTTCCCATTTGAATTTGACATTGTATCTTTTCTCTCGCATGTCCATCTTTATTCATTCTAGTATTACTACACCCATGAATCCCCCCCATTTCCCCCCTGTGCAATCTGAATCTGAACACTGAATTATATGTAATATGTATATGTACTCTATGTACATATTTGTTTCTGAGAAAAATAAACTAGAAAAAATATCAAATCCAATAGAAACTTTTATTTCTGTAATTTGGTCCTGTTCAACTGTTTGACATCGTCACCTTCAATTTTCAGTTTGTTTGTTTTTTTTTTGGACTTCATCGGTCATTTATATGTATTATATTATTGGAAAAGCAAGTCAAAAGCCAAGTGAGTACCATACCCATAGAAAATCCACTGTACATGAGCAACACTGGATTGTCAAAAGCCCATTGCCATTCCCACTTGCCTTCTATTTGGTATTGCAACTAATTTTTAACGGCGGGCGGGTCTTCTAACCTTCAATCAAGTTGTACCTATATCCTCTACAGTCGGAGCAGGAGCACCAGCAACAGACATAGCATCATCATCATCACCATCATCATCATCCCCAATTCTAATGATTGTAACTTTTTGAATTTAACTTTTCATTTGGAAAAACAATGCTCAAACTGACGCTTGGACATGGAAATGGGAAAACACATTAAAGAAACAGAGCCGGTACACACATTCACACACAGGTAAAGAAATATATATAGCAAAAGCAATATGTTATGTTATGTAATTTAATTTAACTCCTCTGTATTATATGAATTAATGCATAAAAAAAGTTGTATGTTTACTTTGTAATACAAACAAAGTACAAACAACACACACGGAAAGACAAAGTACTACTTTGCTTGCTCTTTTGGTCCTAAATTGCTCGGAATTAAGAATATCTACTACAAATAAAACCCTCCCACACATATGCATAATGCACATGTCTATAATAGAAATTAAATACGCTTTCTCTCTCTCTCTCTTTCTTTCTCTCTTCTATTTTTCATTTAAATGTACTTGTATAAAAAAAGTCGTTATTGTTACGAAATTCAACAATTCATCATTTAATTCGTCCAATGTCACAAAAATCCTCCACAGTAAGCATACGAATGCATATGTTCGAGATCATCCAGATTGGAAATTAGAAAAGACGAAATGTAAGATCCCCCCCAAAAAACCCACACAAATGCCATTTATTTCCATTTTCATCATCATCATGCACATGTGTATTATTTATGAAAACAATTATTATGGATTTGTTCGAGTAAATTGGTCTGCAAAAGCTAAATATACCTACAGTGTATAGGTCCTACACCATAATATTTAATAGCCTCATCGATTGTCCTTATGCAATGCATATATATATACTGAGGACTATCCCAAACTATGAAAATATATTGTACAGAAACGTCAGCTGTTGTCTTCTCTCGCCTCTCTCTACGGCCATAATACAATTAATACATAGACTCAACTCAATGCCCTTACATTGATCTTGAATTTGTTCATACTTTCAGTGAAATAATATTGTGGGTATGTAATGTATGTATATATTCTAACTATTCTGTGTATGTATTTATATATGAATAAAGTAAGATATTTTGCCCATCATTCAACATCCAACCTTCACACCACATCCCAGTCACAGTCTTCTTCTTCTACCCTGGCAACTGGCAACAACTGCCAACAATGGATCATCTGACTTTCTGACAATAAATGCCAAACGACGGATGCTCAATTTCCCAGTTGCCATGTGCCTCCAGCTAACCAATACCAAAACCAATGCAATGTCAAGAGGAAGCAAAACTTAGAAACTTCATACATAATAGCATGAACAACAACCCACAAAACTGTGTATAAGTATATAGGATACTTGAATCCACAGTATAGATACACAAGTATGTACAATGTACATACACATAGAGAAAGAGAGAACATAGACACATAAGACGTGAAAGAAAATGTCGACTTTGCTGTTTCGTACTTAAATATATGTTTGTGTTGGTAACCATAACCAGGTACTACTTTTTATGCATGCATTCGGTATAATGGATTTAATTATTATTATAAGATTCTACTCAGCATGATGATATCACTGTTTAATTCTAGTAATTACCATTGTGATGAGAGCTAAAGTTAAAGTTATGGAAATATACATGCACATGAGTGGATAATGCAATGACGTAAAATCAAACTTTGTTCTTAATAATAAAGCTGGTTTTTTCTTTTGCTACAGTTCGACGCCATATGGAAATACAATCGATGTTTCCTACATTATGAAGACAGACTGTGAGACTGAAGGCATTTCTAAGAACGAGACAACCTGGCATTTTCTATACACAACATTAACTGAACAATTCTCAATTAGTTAGTCTGACTAGCTGACTACTGACGAACATGCACCGGTGAGTCATTGAGCCGTCGTTTATATTACACTTTTAATATTTTTATAGTTTATAGCCCTCTTATGATTATATAGGAATCCGTAAGACAGCATTATAGAATTAACATAAGTACAGATAATAAGCACATATTTATATGTATATACTGGCGTAAAAAAAGTGTCACCATTCTTTTGAATTTGAACTAGAATACGTTTGAAATTTGAATGTACATAATAGGTACAATGTTAATAATATTAATGTGTACATATAGCTTTTCAAAATGAAGGAAAACAAAAAAGTTAATTCAATATAAAGTTCAACTTTGCTCATTAAATTCTCGAATGAAATCATCATACCATCACACAATAATAATTACTTACATACTGATTACTTATTGATATCGCATTGATTTTGCCTACGGCTGCAAATCAGTTTAATCAGCTGACAATTTCCTTGCTTTTGTTTTACTCAAGAAAATATTGGCTCGAGTACACAAAGCTGACGCGTTATTATTATTCTATATGCATGGATATATGAATACAGAAGAGATATTCATAAAAACGCTAAATTCTTGTACACGATGATTTGGCATTTATTTACAGATGTAGATTTCAAGAAAAAGTAAACTACCTATATATATTTCAATTTTATTCTTTTTCTGAATTTAACCATGTAAATTTCAAATCAGAAGAGATTCATCAGCAGAATATAGTAAGACGACGTCATGGACAATTTATTATGACATTTTTATGATGATACAACTAAATTCCTAATCGAACATCACACTCTTTTTTAACCTACAATGTTTTTTACTTGAAAGGATTATGAATCCACCCCCAAACGATCAGCCGATGCCGAGCCATTTTCCCTGATAGCGGTATATGTAATGTGTAATTTCATAGATTTCTTGTATTATTTTCCGTCCATTTTTCTTTTTCTCAACTATTAATTTTGCTGATGTAATATGCCAAGAAGTGAATGCATTTGAATTTCGAATGGAGTGAACTGTGAGGAGGAAATATCCACAAATGTACCTATTATGAATAGATTATTCATTTGTGAACCGTAAAGCTAATATAAACTCTTATATTGAACAACAAGTAATAAAAACAATTCTGTACCAATTGACACATTATGAATCATTTCAAATCGGACTGAATAGACAAATTTTAATCGTACTGACGAGATGAGTTATTGTTTGTATCAATAATAATAATAATATCGATTCTAAACTGGACTGTATCCTTTTTTATCTATACTCTCAAGATGCTCCATGTATAATATATATATACTATTATATACATATGTGAAGAAAAGGAAATAGTTGCTGCCCAGCAGTATTAGAGTTTGAAGAGTCATCACAAAAATTTCAGGTGTCAACTTTCAGTGTTGTGTGTAAAACTCACAAACGACAACGTTGCAAGTGTCAAATGTCAACTCTGGAGAAGAACACGTTAAAAAAATTCTAGAAATAAAAGCAGCACACGCTTGCTTGCGTGAGTTGAATCTTTACCAATAATAAAGGGCTTGAAAAAAAGGAGAACACCAACACCGACTAAAATCGGCAATTATTTGTATATGAAACATGATGGATTTGGAATTTGATCTCGAAATTTTATCAACTACGTCTATATATAGTACTCTGTCTGTATGTATGTATAGTCTGAGCAATTATTGTTATTGATTAAACTAACGATAAATATTTAATGCTGGTTGGTAGACTCTGAGGACATTACTCGACCTAGACTAAAACAGTATCAGATTACACTTTTATCGTATAATATCAGTTTTATTTATGACTTTTTTTCCTTTCAAAATGCATATACACATAAATTAATCTGTTATTCGCTCATGTCAAGAGACCAATGGGGTTTTCTCTCGACAACTCCCCACGCCATGGTGTCTACGATTCGGATTGTTATATCATTATATACTCAAAAAATATGAATCCTTTAAAAAACGATCACTGAACTTGGATTCTTCAATGGAATATAATACATCAATTTTTTTAAATATGACACTACAAATACAAATATACTAATTTCTATATCATATCTTGAGAATTTTCATTTCAACCCGTACGAGCATTATTTCACAGTGTGTCAAGTGTGTAGCTGTAGCTGTCATTGTTGTGTTGTATGATGGTTTGTCTCGAGTGGAATGACAGCACAAAGAAAATGCCGACAATAAATTTTAAAAATAAATTGATTGGGCGGCGTCAACATTGTCATCCTCATCATCATCATCATCATCATCACCCTGCCATAAGAGTAAAAACTAGATTAACAGTCCCATCTCTTAATTGCCTATTGTTCTTTTAATACTTTTCATGGTGGCCCTTTTTTGATGCTTCACTTCCTTTTTTGTACTCCACATGGACGAGATTTGAGCTGTGCATTCAAAAATCTTACTCGAGGTATCTAATAGGAATATTTTTTTCTTTTTGAACCTGATACATGTCATTTCAATTAAAATTGAAATGCTTTGATGTTCAAAAATAAAAAATAGTGCGTAATTTAGTACGTATTTCGTATACATATATGAATCATTCCCCCTGTACAGATTACAGTTAACCTGAACGGCGTCGAACTGGAGTTAATTTACTGTAATACTGTGTGTGCAATACAATATTTTCTGATTTAATTTTGCATGTTGTGAAAGACGAAACGAACTAACTAGATAAGTGAAAAAAAGATCATGAACTGGAATTTATTCATGTACACAAATTAGAATAAATGATAAAAATATATCATATTCAAGCTGTATTTAATCTCATCAAGATACTCAAGACTTTCAACTTGAACGTAGACCATCGAAAATCTACATTTTTTGTCCACTCTCTAGATACAATTAAGTAACTACATATACAACTAAACTAAATGTGAATAACTTAAATATATGAACGGATGCACTCGAAATATGGAAAATTTCCAAACCATCTCAACACGTGATTTGAGCTTTCAAGTTTGAAATGTATACAATAGTATATATATATAGTAGCAGAAAATCGTTCACTGCAGTTGACTGTTTTTTTAAATTAGCACTATATTGCAACCTAAGGAAACTGGAAAAGGAAACCGATAGCTAATAATAGCTACATTACCTACATATTTTTGAAAAATATTCAAAAAGCATCAAATTCTACGCAAAACAAATTTATTTGGTCATGAAGCGCCGGACTATATAGTCCAACTCCCTTTCAATTTAAATTACACTTAAAAGGCCGTTAAATTAATATAAGGAAACATTTTGAAGCCCATAAAATGTTTACGATTTGCTTTTTCATTGTATTTACTATCCAGATGGGCTCTTATCGTAAAAAGTTTTGTTTTGGAAGCTACAAAAGCTACAATCTACACATTCTATACAATGTCAATAGGAAGCTACTAAAAGAGTTCAAATGGTGTAATATGTGTGTAATATAAGTAAATGCAAAATCACACATTGCAAAAAAAAAGTAATCCTACAGAGTACACAATATAAACAGTCAAAGTCGAAAGTAAACAGAGTGCCAAAAAATATAAACATAAGAGAATAATCTCGGATTAAGGATTTTAACTTAACTTTTAGCACAATGAAGATAAAAGCGAGCAACACCACCACATATATGCGGAACTGCCAGCTTCAAATTTGAAAGCATTCAGTTGGCATAAATTATTTGACTCTTTAAGAGTCAACATATAATATATGTTATGCTTTGTATATAGTGTCTGATGGACATTCAAATTACATGCATTTTATGTTAAAGTTATCCAATTTGTGAGAGACGACGAGGGATGAGAGATTCTTCACAAAAATCTTTCATATTTGTATTTTGTATCTATAAAATAAGTTTCTAGTAAATTCTTTTCAATTTGCTTATAGCTTATATCTATATATAAGTATACTCTTTCTAAAATTACTGGCGACTATTCACGCAGTATTCAGTATTCACCAATACAAAATGCAACTAGACATTGTAAGGAAATGATGGAATAGAATAATACAAATACAAATAATACAAGGAATTTCCATCAATTCATTTATATAATATGAATGTGATCTAAAGACTTGACAATCATATATATAATTTACACTCGAATTTTCATTTTCAACAATTTGACTTGTTTTTTTTTATCCCATTGTATTCATTTTATGTACTCATGAATCTTGACTTGACTTGCACTACGATAGTAATATTACTTGTATATTTTTTATTATTATTACTAATATTTTGTAAATAAAGTCTTACATTCTGGCATGGCGTAACAAACATATACACACACTTACTTATAATCAACTTTATACCAGAGGGGACACAAAACAAGAAACTCGTTTAAGAAAACAAGTTTTCCAATACTCCTAATCCTAAATATTCACACCATCACCACACACAAACTCTTTTGAAAGAAGAGTCAAAGAAGCTATGGTCATGAACATGATATGAATCCATATATCCATAGTTTAGATTTTGTACAATTTCGTCAACAATGAAACCTATATACATACAAAATGTGCATGTAACCAGAGTAGAGTCTGTTAGAATTTTTTGACTTTTTTTATTCACTCTCACCTTAAACACTAGAATAAATGCGTTTCATTTAATCAGGAGTGTTATTGCATCATATATACACGATGTGATGATGTTTCTTCTTTATAGTTTTACAGTATATGTACATGTAAAATATACATTTGTGTATATTTTAGCTTTTAGCTGTAAATTTAACTACAAGTCAAACTCTGACTATACGACTATGTATACCTATATGAAAGAGCACATAAGACGGGGCAATGTGTACGTGTGCAGTCTAAATTACAAGTTGCATCTTTATCTTCTCATGTACATGCACATAGAAAAAGTGATCCAACAAGAAACGAGAACTTGCTGGGTCAAAATTAATGTCAAAATTAAAATTAATCGGACGATGAGCGAGCGAGACTCACTCTCAGTCTGACTTTAGTCTAGCCAAAACCTATAATAAAGTTGGCATGATAATAATAATAATAGATGAAGGTGAAGTCAGCTAGTAGTCAATGAACAAGAAGTATAAAAAAACTAAAATAATAAAGAATTATATAATGTATAAAAAAAGAAGTATGGAATGACGTTCTGACTCGGACTGTAAAGTCTTTTCCACATCAACATCAACATCAGATTTCTATAAATAAAGAATGTGTGGAGATTCGAATGTGTTTTGAAATTAGAGCTAGCTTCATTTAATATTTTACTAGTTTACTATATAGATTTATTGGAGAGGTGAAAAACTTAAGGCTCTTTAATTCATTCAACTAAATAATCCACGGCTACAATGCCAGCTCTACACTTCAAAACTATAATTGAAACTCAACGAGAGTTATGGGAAAAAATAAGTTTTTTCGAACTGTGTGTACTCACCTTGTAATAAATTAAAATATCTTCTGCTTTCTGGCGAACATCTGCGAACGGACAATCGACCTGAGAAATAAATGACGGACAATCAATATAATGCTTTAAAATTCGCCTACAATGTGCTTGAGAGTTTTGAGACTAATGTTAATTAGTTTAGTGCTAACACGCTATCTACTACTCATATTATAGATAATAATCTTACGGTGAGACGAAGGATATTGATGAGGGAATCCGCGTGACATGCACTTTGATTCAACCGGTGTTCTTCTGGCTGTGAGAGCCGATAGAGAATTTTTATATCGTCTTCCATTCTTCACTTTTTTCTTTTGATCTTTAAAATCAGTCTTCTCGTTGTGTTTGTTTGTTTTGTTTAGCTTTATATTATTAGTATTATATAACTAGACGTATATATTATTAATAATAATTTGTTTTGTACTTGGAGAAACAGAGCTTTTTTGTAAATAGGGAATTATTAATTAGTATAGTATTTTGCTAGTTGTTCCTGCTTTGATCCTTCACTGGAAGGTCTTGAATCTGAAATCAATCAAAAAGAATACAAATGAACTTATTAGAATTCTAAATATAAATTATATTATATAATAGTGAATTCAGAGTAATTAGTGTAATTATATGCATACTTATAATTAGTAAGTACTTACATGACTGGCTTTGAGATTTTCTTCGATCAAAGATTGTGATTTGGCCTCATCAAAAGTTGAGTTTTGAGATTTTGTAGTGTCAACTGTCGTTAGAGAGAGAGAATTGAGCAATCCTACCTAAGTATATTATTTACTTTTTTGATGAGAATTATATATCTACAATATTTCTATTATCCCTCGTGTGAGTATAGGCAAAACAAATTAAGTATATAGATGATTGCGTTAATTTCAAATACAATTTAACACTATGTACTATATATATCGTATAAATATATAGTCACCAATTCATTGACTATATTTGTGTTTCCTTATATAGTTATCTATGTATACGTCAATCTTGAAATTCTTGAATGGAAAAGTTTTGAAGAAATCAATCAGTATAGTTATTATTGGGATATCCGATTATTAGGTATACATTAAATGATTAAATGTATATTTAGATTTAACTTTATATGTTGACTATTGACTGTAAGATTTTTGAAGCACCGTGATGGAATTCTTTGATTGAGTTTGATTTTTAATGAAACTTTTTCATTGTATATTCCTAAGTAATCACTGTAATTACTTAAATATATATATATATGATGACGAATTTTCAATATATCCAGGTTTCAAGTAGAATTATACGAGATGAGCACCAGGCAGATATTTTATATCAAAAAGTAACTATATACTTATATATGTGTATTGTGTATTTAAGACTTAAATTTTAAGTATTTTATATTAATAATAATAATAATTTGCAATACAACTTTTATACTGGCAATTAACTGGCAATTAAAACTGTTCGTAAATATGGAATAGAAGTATGTGCAAATTCAAATTCTAATGATCTATATAGTACTTTTGTGATTTGTGATCCTGTGTCGATTACAAATTTGTTACAAATTGCCTTCAAAACCTTTTCGCAATATATAATAAAGTATATTCAATTAAAGATAAAACAATGTCTTATTTTTTTCGCAAATTTGTCAAAGACTCACACAGAAATTTTTTATACACAAACACAGGTAGTTATTTTTATATTTAAGAGAAAATATTATTATACACGCGATCTCAATCAAACCACACACACTCGCAAAAAAGAAGAATCTAAAAATTTTGGTATATATTACAAATTACAAATCGAAAATAGTACAATAATAGTTGCACCGATTCCAAACTCAAATACAAATTATTTTGCAATACTTTCTTAGAAACAGAGATAAGAAATAGAAAGAGAGCTTTAAATTTACTTTAAATCAGAAAAAAGAACTACTGTTAAATAAGAATCTTTTGCACACACATTATACTTCAAGTTAGTGGTCGTAATAAATGAGAATAACATACGAGAATGTCCTCTCCCTTTATTCATGTAATATACATATGGCCAAATTGAATATTGTGGATTTCATGCCATGGAAATCATCGAGACAAAAAACCTTCACATAGACCTCAAATAAATAAATCCTAATTAATTGACATAATGGCACATTTAAAATGGGCTTTTTGTGTCTGATTAAACTCGTCAAATGGAAGAATATATATATATGCAGTGGATTTTTTTAATGATAATTCCACATTAACAGTAAATACGAATAAAAACATTTCCCCTTTATTAAAAAGTAGAAACCAACACACAGTATCTAAACAGTTAGAATTTATGTATAATCATACGAATTGCTGGATTATTTCTTTACTATTTTGCATAGACATATATACATTATATCATCATGTTTAAGAATTTTCAGCTCTAAATAATAACCAAATATAAAGGGAATAATTTAAAGTTTATGTATCATAGTATAAAGTATATTATTATATTAAAGTATAATGATTAATAATATAACAATCGATAAAGAGACTTGATGAAAATACTAATACAGCATCCATAAGAGATTTGAAAAGGAATTTTTCTTTACAATATAACATTGCTTAGAATCGATAAAGATCATTAATATAGTTATGAAGTTTAATCCCTGTTTTATGAATGTAAAATATCTTTCCTTCCTCTCATTATAATGGATATATATGAAGTGTTTATATTCATTAGATGTATAGTACTGACAATTATTTTTTTGATAGCAATGATTATTGAATTAAATCTAGAATTTGTCCTGCACACTGTTGGATTTTGGGTAGAGTACCAT
>JAIUND010004849.1:0-10832 GCA_034699125.1 Gisinianus flammeolus
TCAACTATAAAACCAATGACTGATCATTGCGGACAAAAATGTTATTAAGCTTGCAAGAAACCATTTGTGTCAAAAGCGAACCAAAAAATGTTATTGGGATACACAAAAAAATATTCCAAGACTTTCTTATGTTTCCAATATACTCTGATCATGCCAGGTGACCCACATATTTTCACTTTAACCACCAGGGACAATAAAACATATTTTCAATTATTGGTATTGAAAAAATATTTTTTTGTATATTCGAATTAACTCTTTTAATTAATTAATTTAACTTTTTTTGTTTTTAAATTCACTGTAAAAAAACTAAAGGGAATATTATCCAAGGATGCCTATAGCCTTTGACCCTAACATGTGCCCTCGAACATACAATAGATATCATGTTGATACAATAAAGGGTTAAGCTACAATTAAGACCGGAAGTTGGTCAAAAAGTTTGAACCGGTTATTTCGGTGGACACTGTAACTTCACATCAATGGAGTTAGGTTATTTCAAGT
Source organism: Gisinianus flammeolus (assembly GCA_034699125.1). Classification (NCBI taxonomy): domain Eukaryota; kingdom Metazoa; phylum Arthropoda; class Collembola; order Symphypleona; family Katiannidae; genus Gisinianus; species Gisinianus flammeolus. The sequence continues at coordinate 499 of JAIUND010004849.1, forward strand.
TAGGTTAGGTTAGGACGTTTCAAAGGAGAATCGGGTCACGGGGAGAGACACTTCAGTTAGGTTGGGGACCGGCCGGGCCCCAACCTAACTTAAGTGGATCTGCTGTTCTAGTGATTGGTCAAGTAAAAGCAATTTTTTCAAGAAAGTTTCCCCCCAAAAATCCATAAAAGAATTTTCAACAAAACAATTTGAATTTACCGCCAGTCTCATATTACCCTGGTACTTAAAAATTCTTCAAATTCCATTAGAAATCTACTACAGACAGTTAAAATAGGTCAAAAAACTAAAAAAAACCAGTTTTTGAAAGTTCTCAACGTACCGCACATCTCAAAATGCCTCAAAAATGTTTTCCAATTCACTCAAATTGCTTTTAAAATGCTCAACAACTCGTTTCAGTGCAAATCTCTGATTACCCCAAAAATGGGGTAATGCGATACGAGTGGGGCAAAATTCCTTCAGATTCGAACTCAGCATGTCAGAAAACCCCTCTGGACCGAAAATTGTGAAAATCAGAAGAGGTCGAGTATCGTAAATTTGTTCCGAAAATTTTTGGTTTCGGTATTTTCGCATTCGGTATTTTCGCATTCGGTATTTTTGGTTTCGGTATTTTAGTCGGGTCGGTATTTTCGCATTCGGTATTTTTGGTTTCGGTATTTTCGCATTCGGTATTTTTGGTTTCGGTATTTTCGCATTCGGTATTTTTGATTCGGTATTTTTCGTTTCGGTATTTTCGCATTCGGTATTTTTGGTTTCGGTATTTTCGCATTCGGTATTTTTGATTCGGTATTTTTCGTTTCGGTATTTTTGATTCGGTATTTTTGGTTTCGGTATTTTTGTCGGGTCGGTATTTTTGCATTCGGTATTTTTGAGTCGATATTTTGACGTGTTACGCTGTCCTCTCATGATGAGGTTATTCATATGTATACATACATGGACGATAAACGATGAGATATATAATCAACGTTCCATTTTCCTGATGAGACCCAGTTTGGCAGCTTTGTATCATAATCATATAGATAATTAAATGTAAGTACATAGATGTACCTATGTATATATATATGCAAGAGGTACGAATTTCCTACTGTCACATTTAGCCAGTCCACACAGGTGAACAAAATACACACGGAATCATCATTCCATGACATGATAGTGATAATGGTTTTAACTTTAATAAACTGCCTCGTACGGGATTGAGAATACAGTCAAATATATATTAGTAATGGCTCCATCGCATCTAATTCCCGCTGACAAACTGACCACGTTTGGTCTGGATAAATTTGTGTCCACTCACAATCTTAAATTATGTTTGGACACGACGAATACAAATGTCTTGGCGATGGCCTGTGGTGCGGACTTTAATCAAATTGACATCATTGTAAGTTTACATTTTAAAAGAATATCTATGAAAAATCAAGTCTGTAATTTTGAAACATGATCTTTGTTGACATGACATCCGTGATGTGATGGACGATTTCCGGAAAATCACCATACATATTTTGATTTCCGATTCTCGGTAATTACCGGAAATCAGTGTGGAAACCATACAACCACTGAACTTTACTTTAAAAACGTAAGGAAAAATGAGCGTGTTCCAAAGACAAATTTTTACCCTCAAAATCCAAAACGCATGCAAATTGCCAAATTGCATCTTGTATGCCCAAAATCATGCAAATTTTGACCAATTTTTGACTAAAAAGTGAGCAAGTTTTCCGTAAAACGTTTGCTTGTCCGAAAATTGTCTTCGAATGAGGTTCAAATGGTCTCATATTTATAAAGTCGTAATGAAACGTTCGTTTTTTCTACGGATTTTAAAATTGTATTGGTCATTTTGCGAGGAAAAACAAACTCAGAAAATTCTTTCTCGAAATGAAAATCTGAGGAATAAAGTGGAAAGGATTGGAAATCATAAATCATAAACGGTTTACTACCGTAATCTTCCCGCGGAAATTACCAGAAACTTCCCGTTTTTGTCCAAAGCCTGGGCATTAATCACTGGTAATTTCCGGTAATTTCCATTTCCGGAAATCTGGAAAGTTTCTCAAATCCCATCACTGTGATTGATATTAGGTATGTATTTAAATTTAAATGGTACAGATGGCTCCACCGGACACTTTCACACGGAATCAAAAACTCTACGCGTTCATTGTGGCCACAATGAAAGAGAAATGCTTGGATTTCCTGGGGGCCCTCGTAACGACGAATAATCATCACATCCAAGGGTTCATTGAAAAGAAAATGACGTCACTCCTGAAGACACGGAACAATGACGTCACTCCCCCCAATTCCTGTACAAATGTACAAAGTGTCGTCGTGCCCATTGCGGGAAGTTTGAAAATCCCCGAGTGGGGAACCGCATTTTCAATTTATTACTTTCAAAGCTCCACTGGAGTCAGAAAAGACGTGCCCATCCGCGTCAGCCCCATCCAAAACAACGTGTTTTACGCCCTGTTTGACGAGGACGATGTGGATTTTGAGTTGAGCATAGACAATTCCGCGTGTCCAAATCGAACCGTGTGTTACCAACTTTACATTCATCAGGAGACGCGTAGCTTTCTGACCAAGGACGGCTCAATCGGGGTCCTCAAGACGTTGGAGTCACGCGGACGAAAACTCCATTTCATCAGTCAGTCGAGTCCGGAGGGTCAGTCTTTCCTGTCCGCCGCCGCCTCTCGTTTTGGTCTTAATTACGAGGAGACGGCCGTTCTGGTCAGTCAAATCCACTTTGATGTCCTCTACTCGTTTGAAAAGGCCCGGGAAATCCTTTTGCGGGTTTTTGTGAAGACTTTGACGGGGAAAACGATGGAATTGGGAATGATGTCCGGAGAGCGCATTGGGGACATCAAATTGAAGATTGAGGAGAAGGAAGGGATCTCTCTGGATAGACAGAGACTCATTTTTTTTGGAAGAGAGCTATTGAACAATCATTTCACTTTAGCTGACTATGAAATCCAGGACAACTCGACTCTTCATTTGTGTTTGCGTCTTCGGGGTGGTGACCATCGACCGCCTCTACTTTGCTCCTTTCCAAATCCATGTGCGTGCTCCAGTTGCTTTGTCAAACCGGAACCGGAAGTGATAAGACGAGCGACGGAAGGAGTCATTTCCTTTGGTAATCCGTCGGATCAAGAGTTCTCCACTGGGAGTTTCCTGCCGGATGACTCCATCCGAGTGGAACCATTTGTCATTCAACTTCGGATGGCTCCCTCCATTAAAATCCCCACTCAAAAATCCACCTACTCAAAAACAAACCTTTGAAATATCATTCTTCCCCCGACTTTTGTTGTCGCATCTCTTTGTCAACTTCAAATTGGTTGGAAAACTTGTGTGTGTTTTCAATTTTTAATTGTATAATTCTTATACGATAATAAAAAATCACCCAGAATACATTTTGCTTGTCACACCCAAATTTCCGTTTATTCCATTATTAATTTAGTTTCACAACGAAAAAATGCAATTACTATTGAATTGACAAAAAAAAAGTCATTGGTGGTCGTTTGAATGATTTTGAGCCTCATCAAAAAAAGAGGCTCTGTGAAGCACAGGGCATTCGCATTTCAACTGTGGATCAAGTCCGCATCGGACCTGTTTGAGGGTCGGAGGACGGATGGACAAATCCCGCCTTGGATCCTCAAGGAAAGAAGTTGACTCGTTTGACATCCTCATCGTCATCCTCATGGAATTTGATGATGAGGAAATTGGCATGTGGACGCGATGCATCGAAACCATTTTCTGGAGGATCGTCAATAAGGACGACTCATCATTTTCCATGGTGTTCTGTCGTCGTCGACGGGATTTATATATAGGCGCCAATCCGCGAATTGGAAATTAAATATTCTATATTTCTCCATTTACCCGCGTCCAATGAATTGACATGATGGAAATGTGTGGAAATATATGGAAATGGAATGACCAAAATGATCCAGCAAAGCAAAAACATATGTTTACATAAAAAAAACCTTGTGAAAATCCACAACGCGCGTAATATACTTTTGAAGTGATAATTGTTTCCATAGTGATTCCACACAGATATATACGGAAGAAAAATATGGAATTAATTTGCGCAAATATACCATTTACATCAGCAATTCAGAGACAATTGTACGCGAATAAATAGAAGAAATGTGTCTCATTTATCGATATAAATTCAAATATCATTGACAAGCTTTCATCTTCATCAGTCCATTTCCCTATATATATAATGAAATTAATGCAAAAATAAAAAACTCACATACATGGTGGCTTTATTTGTATATATTGAGAGTTGAGAATTGAGAGGAATACAATTTGACTGCGATCGTGAGGAAAAACTCGAGAATCCAAAATGTAAAATCCAAAATCGAGTTTGTCTGCATGTGTGTGTGTGTGTGTGTGTGTGTGTGTGTGTGTGTGTGTGTGTGTGTGTGTGCATGTGTGCATGCTGTGTGTGATGTGTCTGTGTGCATGATGAAAGTTTTGTCTGGTTTGGTTTTCATTTTCATGAGGTGGTTCTCATCATGCAACTATTTGAACAATTAGGGAAATGAGATGGACTAAATTAAGATGAGGAAAGAAGAACGAGGAAAGTGAACTAATATATAGAAACTATGCCAAGTTGAGTCAGTTATATATATATAGATACGACGACACAATTGATATTGATATAAGACAGAAAGACAAAAATGCAAATGCAAAGAAAAAGAGAGTGAATAGTCAATAAACAGATTGGCTAAACTTGTCCCATTGACTTTCAATTGCAACTATAATTCTCATCATCATCGTCATGGTCAGCTCACCTGTCGTCGTCGTCCCATAAATAACCTGCTACACAGCAGCAGTCCCATCGCATCAACGACCACTCACTCCTCTGCATTGCAAACATATATACATGAATGAGACAAGAACAAACTTGAAGAAGCCTCTGATTGTGAGTATATTATATATATACACACACAGGAACACACACGCAAGTCCGAGTTGATTGAAATTGAATGGGAAAGTGACTCTTTGGGAACAAACCAACTCGCCAACGGAGCAACTTTGTCCTGCACACATGCACACACACACACACACACACGCACCAACAATATACACAACAGAACAGAACCAACAGTGAGGAAAACCGGCTCATCTCGTCTTCAGCTTTTGAATTTGACTTTGAATTTGAATCGCCTCACACTAACAAACACACACGGACAGACACAGACACACAGATAATATTATTTGGCATGGGCATTGGCATTGGCATTGGCATTGGCATTGGCATTGGCATTGGCATTGGCATTGGCATTGGCATTGGCATTGGCATTGTCTATAAGCGATTATTGCAGTTGCAGTTTTTCCCTTCGTCCGTCCACACACAAAACAAACATCTCTCTCTTCATTTCCCCCATATATACATTTGACTATTTCTTTCCATCGCATCGTATCGTATATTTCCACATTTTATTTATATAGTTATTGTTTACTTTAAATGAAGCACAAGTAATATAAGTGAATCCATTGGGAACTGTGTCATCACATTTCTTCTCTTTTTTACTATATTTTCACCAACGAGATTCTTGAGAGGACACGTCTTTTGGTCTTATTATATAGTTGTGTGTGTATGTGTGTGTGTGATTTCCCTGTGTAAATTCAAATTAATTCAAATTCAACGCCAACTCCTGACCTGTGCTTGTGTGTGTGTTTGCAATCCATTGAAATGTCAAACAATAACAATAACCAAAGGACCAGGCGAAGGGCCCTCAAATTCCGCTCGCTTGCCCTTCTCGTCATTGCGGTGACCCTTCAAGTTCAATTTCAATTCAGTTCCGGAGCAGCAGCAGCAGCAGAAGCAGCAGTAGCAGAAGCAGCAGTAGCAGAAGCAAAAGCTCATTCCAGTCCATCACATTTCTACAATTACAATGATATTCCGAGTGGAGAAGGATTGGCCCGGGAAATGATGGCGGATTTCCCATTCCCAGTGAGAAAAGACGCGGGTTCATTTAAAATTCAATTTCCAACATTGACTGCTCAAGAAAAAGAAGAAGAAGACGAAGACGGCGAGGAGATGAGTCCAGTGAAAGTGAAAGTTGAGAGTCGCCATCAGTCCAAGTCGTCCAGATCCAAACGGGGTCTGTTGGATTTTGAGTTCCGGAAATGGTTCGCCAATGGATTCCCTTTCAAATATCCATCCCGCGCTGCCGCCGCCTCCAGAAGAACACACATCAATAATGGGATTGATGCGAGTAGTCTGGAGAGGGAGGAGCAAGAGCAGCAGGAGGCGGAGCCATATGAACAAGAACAAGTTCAGCCGGGAATCACGTGGTTTGGGATCCCTTATTTCGAGCAAGGCTCAGCAGCAGCGCCAGCAGCACCGTCCTTCCAGTCACAAAGTCATCAGCCAATCAATTCCCATTCCCCCCCGTCAAATTATATTCAATATGAATCTCCCGCCAATCAATATCCATATCAAAATCAACATCAACATCAACAACAACAGCAACAACAGTTTCAAATTAATCCTGGTGAGGAATACGAGTTTTTGAATCGGGTGTTGAGGGTGCCCAAGCGACACGAGCGGAATCCGGAGATCCATCATCGCTATTACAACAACAGACAACGACAGAGAGAATATTCTCTAAGGGAGCGAGTCACTATTAAACCTCGAGGGGCCTCCCCTTCTTCCTTTCCCCATTAATTATTAATTACCCCATCACATAGATTGTGACTCACGATCCATGTGAAAAATGAGGATTCTGTGAGCGAATTAAGTTCAATGGATCCTCGTTTGCTTTTCAATTGAGTCTTGTTTTTGAACTCGACAATTGTTTTGTTTATTTATTCAATTTATATTGTAATGTTTTTTTCCTTTATTTATTATAACTGATCTTCTGTGTACAAATAATTTATCATCAGCATATGCAATAAAATGAGAGAACAACCAACAAGAACGAACATTACGAAAGTTTCCTTATATTACGATGAACGTGTGCGTTTTTTCAAATAGTATACTTATGGTTAATGAATGAGAATTATTAGGCTATTCAATTGAATTCGATCAATTTCCATATTGTGCTTGGTAATTGTAGATTATAATTCTAATTGTAAATTGTAAGGATAAAAAATAATTGTTTACGGGGAGATTCAAAATGGATGGGAATTCCCGGTGGAGTTGTTGAATCTCCGCAGATGACATCCGCTCCAGATTATGTTCTTGTTGTCGTTTCTTGGGCATTGTCCTTTCTGTATGGAATCATTGGTGAAAACGTGTGGACATTCCGAGATGGAGAGTCTCGTGTGAGAGTCGAGTCAATTGCAAAAGCTTCCCTATTTTCAAAACTCCCCGCTCGAATGACGACATGAAAGGACTGTATATAGGTGATGGCAATTGGTTCAAATTATCCGGCCGATCGAAGGGAAATCTTTAATGCATGCATTCAAAAAAAGCTTCAGACTCATCACTTTGGGGCAACTGGAAGTCATTCTCAGAACGGTACCATTTATACCCAAGACAAATGACCCCCCGGGGGGGGGGGAATTCAGATACTCGAGGATCTTGACACTTGGAAATATGAAGACTGAAGCCACCGAATTCGGGAAAAAGCCTCCATTGTATTGCCCCGCAAGCGAAATGCATAACCTACACACACAATTGGGTCAATTTAGTTGAATATTCATGTTTTGGGGCAATTTAGTTGAATATTCATATTTTGGGTCAATTTAGTTGAATATTCATATTTTGGGTCAATTTAGTTGAATATGCAAATTTCGGGTCAATTTTGGTGAATATTTAAATTTTGGCTCAACGATCAACACTTAATAGGGTGAGTTGGGTAATTCAAAATTTTGGAGTGGAAAGTACCGTCAGGAGGGGCGTATTCGACCGCAAGACGGATCGTCTTGCGTTTTTAATGGGCTCCTGACTGAAAATGTTAGCAATTTGAAACTTGAGTTGGTCACCACATGAAAGGACATGTGTTAGGCTGCTGAAATCTTTTTATTTGAGGGCTGTATGTATTAAGGCTCATGAGTATGGCCAGATTGAAATAAGCGTCTCAAAAATGGCATTTTTGAACCCTGAAAAACTTTGTCTGGATCAACGTGATCCCGCGTTTGAAATTCCACAAAAAGTTAACCAAACATTCTCCAAATGTGTTTAAGGTTGTGTGCATTTTCATTTTGGTGTGAACCTTGACCTTGGAATGAAATTAATTTTTTTTACGAAACCACAACGGTTTTTGATGAAAATGGGGCGAGTTCGACCGATCAGTTTATGCACGCAAATCATATACTTTTTGGGTCAAATTTATTTTGGGCTCTTTTTTATTTTTCTAAGCATCAACTTAATGAGTTCCGTGAGGCTGGAACATTGATTTGGCCACCGATATTTTGCCCAAATATCAATGAAAATACCCGTTCAAATATGGGAATTCAAGTTGGCCGTGGGAAAAGTCCAAACGAACCGTGAAGTCACACATTTCCATTCCATTTTATCGCAATAGAACTAGAGAAAGAATTTTGACACATTTTAGTATAGTTTGACTAGTTTTGGTACGTTTTAAGTCGACTTTTCCCCGAGCGGTCGAACTCGCCCCTGCCCTAGGCTAACTCACCCCGTGTAGGACATTAGCTGGCGTTCAGCCATGCGTCAAAATTTCAAAAATATTTTGGTACAGAATTGTTGACAGACGATTGCATCATAAGTGTGAAAAATTTCATTAAAAATTTCCCGACGAGAAACTTTTTAAGTCCGAAAAACTCAAAAATCGGTCAAACTCGCCCCTTCTGACGGTAAGTGGTTTTACCGATAGCTTTTTGTCACCCTATACTACAACCCTGGAAATGACAAATGACTGGATTCGTAATGGATAATATGTTTTCAATCAAAGGGATATCCTTTTGATGGTAAACCTAGAGCAGACTTAAAGAAAACTTTAAAATTCACATTGTCATGGCCCTAGAGCACGTTTGAAGAAAACTTGAGAACTGATGTTGTCATAAACCCGGAGTAGGTTTGAAAAAATTTAAAAATTCAGGTTGTCATAAACATGGAAGTCTTTAGATTATTTCTGGTGGACATTAAAAAGTTTTTTGGGCAATCAAAAGGATATGCTTTTAAGGGGGGTCATTTGAAAGTTTGTTTGTCCAATCAAAAGAATATCGGTTAAATTGGGGACATTTAAAGGCTTTTTTCGTCCAAACAAAAGGATATGCATTTAGTGTGAAACACTTGCATGTTTTTTCAGGTCGCGAAGCTGCCATATATGCTGATCAGATCTGTCTGTCACGCTCTGTATTGTGCTGCCCTCATAGGGGCCAATGTCAGTACTTTGCACGCAGTCCATAATATAGACTAATGCATTTGGTGCAAGATTGGTGCAAGATCCCATGTACTTAGTGCTAGATTGGTGCAGAATCCCATGTATTTGGTGCAAAATTAGTGCAAGATCCCATTAATTTGGTGCAAGTTTAGTGTAAGATCCCATGTATTTGGCGTCAACATGGTATCGACTCTGATTGATTTGGTGTCGACTCTCTTAGATTTGGTGTCGTCTCGCATTGATTTTGTGTCGACTTGGTGTCGAATCTCATTGAGTTGGTGTCGACTCATTGATTTGGTGTCGACTCTCATTGATTTGGCGTCGACATGGTGTTGACTGTCATTGATTTGGCGTCGACATGGTGTTGACTGTCATTGATTTGGCGTCGACATGGAGTTGACTGTCATTGATTTGGCGTCGACATGGTGTTGACTGTCATTGATTTGGTGTTGACTGTCATTGATTTGTCGTCGACATGGTGTTGACTGTCATTGATTTGGCGTCGACATGGTGTTGACTGTCATTGATTTGGTGTCGAATCTCAGTGATTAGGTGTCGATTTGGTGTCGACCCTCGTTGACTTGGTGTCGACTCTCATTGATTTGGTGTCGACCCTCGTTGAATTGGTGTCGACTCTCATTGATTTGGTGTCGACTTGGTGTCAAATCGCATAGATTTGATGTCGCCTCTCATTGATTTAGTGTCGACTCTCATTGATTTGGTGTCCACTTGGTGTCAAATCTCATAGATTTGGTGTCGCCTCTCATTAATTTAGTGTCGACTCTCATTGATTTGGAGTCCACTTTGTGTCGACTCATTGATTTGGTGTCGACTTGGTCTCAAATCTCATGGATTTGGTGTCGCCTCTCATTGATGTAGTGTCGACACTCATCGATTTGGTGCCGACTTGCTGTCGACACTCATTGATTTGGTGTCGTCTTGCTGTCAACCCTCATTGATTTGGTGTCGACTCTCATTTATTTGTTGTGGACTTGGTGTCAACTCTCATTGATTTGTTGTGGACTTGGTGTCAACTCTCATTGATTTGTTGTGGAC
>JAIUND010004850.1:0-10829 GCA_034699125.1 Gisinianus flammeolus
TGAAATTCTAAATAGCCTATACCATCGGCATGGTCAAAGTAGTATTGGCATGTGACAATGCCAAACCTCTATAATCTACAGTTTTTACAACTATAAAGACATAGCGAGACATAGAATTCTTTGCTTATATTATAGACAAGTAATAAAACCCGCCGCTTCCAGCGACCCGAAAATAGTGTTTTTCTCCGTATGCAGGCAACAAATTCCATTTCTTTTTCATTCCCTGCTCTCCTACTTCTACTTAAAAGTCTTGACCTAACACAACTTGCTATTGCATTTTAAACGCGCAATTAATTAAGACTATGCAAAAAGTTTCGAAACTCGAGTACAATTTGTGAACTTAATCCCTACGGGTCATAGATTCCCCACTGAATCGGCCCTCCGTCTCGTGTCTCTTGACCCAAAACGTTGTGGCTAACTCTTCTTCTCAGGTCAATGTACTTGAAATTTTTTTTGCATGGATCCTTTTTTAATTCCCTGACCCCTCACTTTTGACCTCACCCCCTGCACCCGTCACTCCACTTTGTACCCACTATTTTCTCAAAAATCGTCCTACTGCCATCTTGAACTTCGAGCATGTGTCTTTAATCAGTGTGCCCGAAATCGACTCAGATTCATACACATTGAAGGATTTCTTGCCCCTCACTTTTCTATATATATAGTCATCTTTTTGACTAAAACAAAATTAAAATATAAAAGCCCCGTCGCTTTCAGCCTGATTACGCAATTAAAATAATTAACTTAATTCAATTTCAAAAAGAAGTCAAATTATGTTGTCAAGTCTCCAAATGAGTTTGTTTGTTTTTTTTAAATTTGTCGAAAAGAACTTTTTAAAATAAGTGCCCATTGATTTTCGCCAGATTTTAAAAAAAAACTTGCTCATTTGTCACATTTCCTAAGCAACAGTCAATATATTTTAATTTTGGACACGATTTGGTACAATAAAAAACAGGAAAATGTCAATGTGGGCCCTTTAGAGGACCTTTTTTGAAATTTTGAATAGCCTATACCATCGGCAGGGACAAAGTGGTATTGCAATGTGACAATGCCAAAGTCGTAAAATTTACAGTTTTTACACCTATAAGTGGATACCGAGAAATAGAATTCTTTGCTTATAATAGTGATGTTATGAAGTGTCTGAATGGGCGTGTATACGTTGAGACTAAACATTTTAGGTTGGAGCAACGACGATGATGGTAACTAAGACAACTGACTCTAATAGTCAGAGTTATGACACTTGCGACGGAGATGTTACATTTATGGGAGAAATAATGTCCAGTTTGCCAATTTCTCCACAATGTAGCAGATTGATTATGCTCGGGCATTGTTTCGGTGTTCTCAAAGAAGCTATCATAATAGGTGAGACTTTGTATGAATTTAAATACTCCTTAACATTCATATAGAAAACGTTTTATCAAAAAAGCCAGAGAGTGCGTCATATGATTTTTGGGACCTTTGCTTTGTTCTTTTAAATGCACAGCTGCTGGATTGAGTGACAAAAGCCCATTCTCCACCCCGTTTGACAAACAACTGGAATCTTACCTGTCCAGGCTATCTTGGGGTCGAAAATCATATTCTGATTGCTTGGCGATATTGTTCGCTTACAGGGTAAATGCAACGAACACTGTATATTCTCTCACGTGCAGTTATATTTTTTAATGCGTTTTATCGACAATAATCTGTTTCTATATTTTTCGTAATACTCGTTATATATAGGAATGGCAGAAGCGGCATGCAGTTATAGAAGAATATGTGGGACAAAGCTATTCCCTGAAGGGAGAAAAAAAATGGGGGAGAATGAATTTTCTACAAGTCATACAAATGAGGTAAAGCATTTCCACGTGTATAGTTTTCTTTTTATTTTGTCTGAACAAGAAATGGCAGTTTCTGTAATAATTTTGATAATATTGATTTTTATAGGGATATTCGTAATTTGGTAGAAGATATTGAAGAACGATTGAAACAAAAAGGAGTTGTAGCAAACCCATTCCCAAACGATAAAACTGATAGTACTGACATCCCAAAGGAAATTGCACTCATGTTGAAAGTATATGCAGACTCTCGTATATTAGACTAAAATGAATTAATTTACCATGCAATATATATTTTTTTCCGTATATTAATATTCTCTTCCTATTTTAAAATAGGTTGCAATTACGGGTGCGTTCTACCCCAACTATTTTCAACGTCACCGTCCAGATATTGAAAATTACGAACGGGAAAAATCCAGAGACGTTGCTGGACACGATCTTTTCTCCACTGTTTATTTTACAGGTTTCCCCAATGAACACAATGCAAAGCTGTAATATTTCTTTTTTTTTTTTACGCTGATCAATATTGTCCATTCAAATTTTGATACAAGGCAGATTATTGCATAATTTTTCCTACCATTTTAAATACTTTTATAGCTATGCTGCCCATATAGCCAACGCACTTAGTCATAGCGTCTCCAGACCACTCATAAAGTTTGAGGGTTCAAAAGTTTTTGCAATCTTTGACAGTACGGGCAATAAGATTGGGCCAATGTGTGAGGGTATGTATCGGGCTATTAAGAAACGGCAGTTGAGACATAATATAGAATTTAACATGTTAGGGTAAGGTCATCATTTTTTCTATATGTCTCATAAGAATATAATATATATATGTAATATGTATGTAAGTAAACAAAAGAAAATACATGGAATTGAAATGAATACTGAATGAATGCTTTATGAAATATATAGGAAACATGAAGAAAAGAAAGAGTATGATGAGCAGATGGCCACTTTAAATAATCGTCGGTGCACAAGGTGCCCACCCCAAGTCACCCTTCCCAGTATTAGTGTTTCGAAAATTAGTGTTGTCGTCACACACGTAAGTTTTTTCATATAGGTACATTTATTCATCATTCAAATTTGATTTATTATCAGTAATGTTTTGTTGATGCATTATAGTCTTCATAGTAGATTTCAAGAAATAACGTTTTTATTTTGTAACAATCTCCAAGGTGGAATCTCCAAGTCAATTTTGGGTTATTTCTGCGGGACATCTAAATGTGTTAAATGAGATGGGAGATTTCATTAACAGGAATCTTCTGGGTATTCCTTTGCCCCGTCGTGAAAGAGTCATTGGTGCATTGTGTTTGGCCAAATATGAAGAAAAAGAAGGATCGAATGTATACTCGTTTTATAGAGCCAAGATTTTGTCTATCAATCACATGAATGAAATCCTTGTGAATTTGATTTCAATTTGATAAAGATAAAATAATGAAATATTTACATAAGTCATTTATTTTGTTGCAGAATCATTTTTAACGTGGTAAGTCAAGTATAGCATCTAAAGTGAATTTTTTTTCTTTTGTTTTGAATTCTGTAGGTTCATTTTATTGATTACGGTAACTCTCTGTGGCGGACTCCACATCAAGTACAAGGATTTTCCCCTTTAATGGAAGAAAAATATTGGTTCGTCTTTAAAATTATTTTTTTATATGGATTTTACAGAGGTTTTATATTATCCTCTGCGTCCATACAAAAAGGCTGATTTGTCTTCTTTTTTTATGAACGCATATTTACATTTCAGCTTATCAATAAAGAAAAAAAATGTTTTTAATATGATGTTTTTTAGGCAATTGACGAGCAACAGTTGCCTTCCAACAACAGAGGTTCATTGCCTGGTAAGGATTAAATTATTTTAAACAGACTATTACACTGATTACGAAAGCATAAGAGCATAGGAGCATCTTTAAATTTTTAAGAACCCGACTATATACTTCCAGTACATACTATTCATTACATTGTACATATGTATAACTTGTAATACCATTTCCTATAGGCTGTCGAATGCAGACTCAGTAAAACCAAACCAGCTGTTATGAATGGTTCCGTGTGGACTGAAGCAGCGATTACATTGTTTCGAAATTTCACTGCGAATTATAGAGAATTAGATATGAAGGTTATACTTTGATTGTTTGATTCATTACAAAATTTATTATTTGTTCGTTGGATGCTCTTTATATGTAAGTACCTGTGAGATTAAATTTTTGTTTTATCACATTTCAGATCTTTGCTGTTGACAAAAGCGTCATCATTGGAGAATTAATTGAGAAACCTTCACAAGGAAGACCTGAAAAAGACCTAACAAATTTCAATGGCTACTTGGCAAAGAAAAATTACGCGGACCAAGCTCCAGAACCGTACACAGCGAAACTAAACTATGAAGCAAGAGCTCGATTAAACTTCATGACAGTTGATCGACAGCAAATTCAGGCTTGTGATGACCAACAGATAGCCCAACCTATAGACCGGTTACTACTACATCCACCCGCAAATGGCCGAGTAAAATATTGAATTATTTCATAATTATATCATAACAAATTGTCCTTTCGTAACCTGAAAAAATTCCGTACTATACGCTGATATCATATATATTCATGCTTTTGTAGACCCCTTGTACACTAAAAGGGCCATACAGTCCAATCGAATTGGACTTGGACTTTAAAGTTTTATGTCAAGGTAGTATCTCCAAACAAGTAACAGTGGATAGCCAAAGTCTCAACTCGGTGCTATTTGATCGTGAGTTTTTTTTAAAATACATATACACACAATAATTTAAACTTTGTATATATTAAACTATATTACATAAAAACAAGCATGGGAAGTGAGTGCAAGTAAAGTTTAAATAATAGTCATTGTCAATTATTGTAGTTTGTTATGAGGCTTAACGTTTTTATATTTTTATTATTAAGATGAGCCAACTGCACCAACATCTCGTCTCCTGGTATCTGCAAGTATTAATATTCAAGATAAAAGTGGAAAGCTTGTCGCAAGGTATAAAATGATTGGAAAATTTGAACTATGTATTTTATTTTTTATTTTGGAAATTCATTATGCTATACATATCATAACACAAATGCTTAACGTTCATAAATACTTTCTCATTGTTTGTATATAGGGAGACCACTTTGATGCCGGCAGTACCGGGTCTTCTGGCTCTCATGTCCTTGATATTTACACCAACTGCCGAACTTCGCTGTGATAGTCGTAGGAGACGCTACACAGGTGAGAGAACTTTAACAATATAGCAACAATGTACTAATGTATAGTGAACCTTTGAATGTGATGTACAATACAAAATATTTTCAGGCATTCTATGCGGACTTGGTTGCAATCTAAATGGCGGTACGAACAAAAAAATTTAATCCCATATACCTCGCCATTTAACATGAAATATAATTTGTGACGACAACCAAAGTACTTGTATATACATTTATTAATATTTTAGAGTCCAGTTACGAGGATCACGACATGGAGATCGTGTTTGATACTCAAATTGACGACGATGATTTGGAAATGGTTTGTGCAATTTACGTCCACATGTTTTAATTCCGCACTATGATATTGACATTTTTACATTTTATAAAACGATTTGAGTGGATGAATGTGTATGAGCTTTAGTTGATGTATAATATTTAGATTAATTTCATTCACTACTATATGAACGTGATTCTACGCAAGAGCTCTGGGGCGAACATTGCTCCCGTGCACAGAGACTTGTGGGAGCTAATGTTCAAGTAAGTTGACATTAATGTGAAATTGCTTAAAAACATTTACGTTCTTGCTGGCCATTATTTAATATTAATGCAATTCGAAAAACAATTGATTACTATATATTTATAGAAATATTTTAATATATTGAACCTTTTTAATTTGCATGAAAAAACAGATTACTCAAAAGAAAACGTCCTCGACTTGAAGAGGAAATAGGGCCAAAAGTCAGGCTCTTGGAGGAGAATACCAGAGTCTTCTATAAAACGGGCTTCGAGCGACTCGTTCCCCTTTCAACAACTCGATATTTTCCTTCCTCATGATTCCGCTCATTTGGTGGAAGAAGATTCCAATTCAATGTCATGGGACTTTGCAGTTTAGAACTTTGGTCTGAAAACAAATCGCTGTGTTTTGCTGTTTAAAAGAATTCCTTAGTAATTTTTCAGTTTTCATAATCAACTCCAATATAAATTATTAATTTAAAATAATTACTAATGCGGGACCGAGATTCTATATTTGTACGAGATATTTTATAATATAATATGTAATCTCAATAAATGTTTACTGAAAAGCTCAACTTACTAGCGAGGGTTGTGCAGAAAGTATGTAATTATAAGGAGTACCAAAATCATTTTGGCAAAATGTATATCGTAGCGTTTTGGTTAAACTGTTGTGAATTGTAAGTAATGGGAATGAACTCATTCCCATTCATATAATGTTATACAATAATGATAGATTGTTTTAAATGCCATACTGTGAATCTAAACTTAATAAAATGAATTCATCATTTATGTGGAAATGAAAAAAATGTTTTTTGTTTTTTTCATCCTTTTAATTTTGTATACAATATATTTTTCCTCTACATTTCATTCTGAATAGACTTAATAGGAGAAATTCACATAAAATTCGCTGAAACTATAGTGAGAACTTTCTCCAATCGTGTAGATTTCCTTGACGAAAAGTTTTGGTTTCCAAATTTAGATATGTACATGTAATACACAGTATTGTATAATTCCACTTTTTGGTAATCCTAATTCCTTAGTAATTCTTCTACTTCTGCCGCTCTTTTGGTAATCCTATAATTATTTTTATTATTATAATAATATGCTTTGTTGTTGCTCAAATGCTCAAAAGGATTTGACGTACATACACAATCATGTTATTACAACACATTAAATCAATTACAATTTATCATATGTGTAGAATGTCAGGTGGTCATGACCGAAAATAGTACATACAACATATATGGCAATTACATATAAGTATTTACATACAATTCCTTAGTAATTCTTTTAGGTAATAC
The DNA here is from genome assembly GCA_034699125.1 of Gisinianus flammeolus. NCBI lineage: Eukaryota > Metazoa > Arthropoda > Collembola > Symphypleona > Katiannidae > Gisinianus > Gisinianus flammeolus. The sequence goes on from JAIUND010004850.1 coordinate 6,826, forward strand.
TTTTGGTAATCCTATAATTCCAAAATTCCAATTCCACTATTTCCCCCTTGAAAACGTCAAAAAATAGGAGTAATTCCCAATTCTTTAGGGCAATTCATTTTTTGGTAATTCCGATTCCTTACTAATTCTTCCTACCGATGCTTTTAGTATGTAATTCAAATTCTATGTCGTTCTTAGTAATACCCAAAGAATTACTAAAAGAATTATACAAGACTGCATGCATAATATCCATGTATACATTAATTAAATATTTATGTACTCAAGATTCTTGAAGTAAGAAAACGGAAATCTCCTGGTTCCATATACTTGTAATAAATTATTATTACTAATAATAGTAGTTGACCTAAGTAGTATATGGGACGATTTCGTACTATTAAAATTTCCACAAACTTCAGTGTTTCCATAAAGTCAATAGTTGATTCGGGTTGAAAATTACAATTTTAATTATCGTATATAAACGGTAAATTTAATTCAATTCATAATTGTCAATTGTCATTTCTTAGTCTTACGATTTAAATACGAGCGTCAATTTTCTTTGAATGAACAGCATGTAAAAATCTTACAATGTCTTTTTAATTAATGCAAATTGTAATTATATTGAAAATTGTACTATTACAAATGTGAAATTGTGACGTCCTGACTATTATCGTTTTGTTCACATTTTTTGCACAGGTTATATATTTCTCATAATGGATTTGGATTCAGATGACGAGGAATCCGAATCAAAATCAAATGGGAACGACGAACCGGAAATGAAAAAGGTCAAGGATGAAGAAGATCAAATGGAATTAAGTCCTAGAGATAATCATTCCCCACTTCTTGCACTCGCTCGTCAAGTATTTGAGAATTCACTCGTAAGTCGACAGACATATCCACAGACAACAGACATAGGACAAATCACAAAAGTTTCATCAATATTAATCACGCCGTGTTAATTAAATTCTCTATTTTCTATACATGCTAAATTTTATTGTGTAATTTAAATTGTAATATTGTGTAATTGTGTGTGTGTGATTATACAGGTATTGAAAAAGATATTGACCTGTCTAACTTCACGGGAACTCCTCAAACTCCGTCTGGTCTCAAAATTATGGGATGAGTCCGCTTGTAAAATCACGGCTCGTCGTCTGGACGGTTTGAGAATCAAATTCATCTACAATAATATCCTGTCTCACAGTCATCATCGCTCCACATTCGGGTCGCTAAAGGAGCTAACTCAGTTGATGCGGACCTCCAGAGGATTCCCCTGCACTTATTTCATCTTTAAAAACGTCAATTTGAGAAGTGAGGACTTCCTTCAATTCATGAATGCTCATGGCACACGAGTCCTCGCCCTCTGTTTAAACTTTGACTTTTTCCAACGGAGAGTTCGCTCCAACTTAAATTCCATCTCCTTCCGGAATCTCCTCCTCGTCACAGCCAAGAGCATTAAAAAACTACAAATATCCGGAATGCCCGAGGAGTGGAAAAATAATAATAGTAGTGAAGACTCCAGCAGACTATTAGTTGTACATCCATCAAATAAATTATTCCCATCCCCTGTGATTCTACCCAATTTGGAAATCCTTAATTTCTGGGCCTTTGAGTCCTCCTGCTCACAACTGGTGGAGATCGTGGAGGCGGCCGTCAATTTAAAGGAGGCGAACGTCTGTGAGGACACTCTCGTCACCACCAATAAAATCCACCTGGTCAAGCGGTTCGACTTCCGTCCTTCATTGTCCAGGGGATTTGAATTGCTGGAGAAGTTGGCGGGAGGGAAACCCACATTGGACTTCCTCTCCCTCAAAATGCCCACCACGGGAGGAGAACTTTCCGGAAGGATCCATTTCCCGACCACCCAAGTCGGAGCTGCAGTGACTAAAATCCTCGAGTCCAGCTCCAAGACGCTCAACTCCATGGAGTTGGATCTGAGTTGGAAATATTATGGTGGGGTTCAATGGCCGGAATTGAGCCATGTCAAAGTCCTGGACGTGTACGATGGAGCTAATGGAAGTGACACGGGGAGTTTTGAATACCCAGCCGGATTCATCTCTGCCGTTTTCCCTCATTTGGAGACGCTCAATTTGATGACTCATCGTGGGGATGAGAATGGCCTCATGGACTCTTTTCTTACTCCTTCAAAGAAGTCGGATTTGGATTTGAATTTGGAAAGGGAGGGAAAACTCGTTCATGTCAAGAACCTCTGGATCCGTTTTGACCCCACTGAACATCCAGCCGTGACCACAAAATTACCTCAACTTCTCCCCAATCTAGTGAATTTGGAGCTGGCTCAATTGAAAGACGTTCGGAGGATCCCGGATTTCCCTTGGAGTTTTGGTACGCTTAAAAACCTGGAAATTGATATTTCCATCGGGCCGGATAATCCGGGGAATTCTTTTCCTCATCTGGACTCATTTTTCACTGGAATCCCAGAAGAAATCATTCGTCAATTGCAGGATCCGGATTTCGCCCGGAAAATGACTGAGAATGCAACAATTGGGATTGAAATGGTTCGGCGGAAGCCATCCATCCGGGATTTATACGGTATAAAAATACATATACGTATACTTGTCTTTTTAATTTTGTAAAAAATTAAATGACAATTCCTATGTGCATATACGATAAAATAAAATACTGAGGATAAATAAAAAACGTGACGTATTCATATAATTCCCGGTAATTTAATTATGATGTAATTTCCATTATCCGCGGAACTTAATTCAATTGTGCGTTTATATATATTTTTTTTATTTGAAGGTCTGGAACAGTTAAATATTAATTGCCTGGGGATTTGTGATGGGACGACGGTGGATGCTGGTCATTTATTTTCGTCTGTCTCCGGAGAATTTGGATGGAAACTAATGTCGTCCAATTTAAAAGTCCGAATTATTGCATACTCACTCGGCATCCAGAGTCTAAAACAAAGTAAGTCAAAAACCAAATGCAAATGCAAATTGCAAATGAATTCGGAATCTATAATCATATAATTTAAATTTCCTTTGGTTCACTATATATAGGTATATTAAATATCATTATTATGCTGCCAAGCCCAAGTCGAAAAAACCCCAACTAATGTTGGCCCCAGACGGCGTATACCAGTATGAAGTACACGCATATTCACCGTCTGGGGCCAAAACATTATAGTTATGAGGTTTTTTCGCCTTGGGCCAACGATATGTAAAAATTGTTGGTATATTTTTTATTTTTCCATTTGTTTTACTTATATATATAGAGATTGAAGCGGCTCTCCAACCACTTCGGTCATACGCCCAAATAGAAATCAAATGAGAAATCCCACAGGAAAATCCTCATCATTATTTACTTACACACCGCATGGAAATTGTGGACTGGTCCAATAATTAAATAATAAATTAAATTGTTGTAAGTAAGTATATAAACCGTCTGCAGTATATATATTTCAACTCATTTTTTTTCCTTCTTTGTTTAAACCTTTTGTTATAATTTATTTTTATTTAGTTATTGTGAATGCACAAAAAACTGTGATGAGCGCAATTGCGATATTATTATTATATTACTGCAATATTAATTTTTGTGTACTCGTTTTTCTTCATTTGAGAAAAAAAAATTAAATGTGAAATATATACGGAATGAACTTGATTCACAGTGAAGGAAAATTAACTATTTGGTAATGATGATTTTTTATTTCACTTATATATTTTTCCACTATTGCACTATTACACAAGATATATACAATAAATCATTGGTATATTAATTTCCATATAATTTGTACACGAACACATTTTTTTTTTTAGTAAAAATGTAAACAAATGTTTCTCAGCTGTTTTTTCTTCTCTACAATTTCCCTTAATTGTATCGCTATATACATATTTGTACTTACATAAATACTGCGGGGGGCGAGAGGAAAACGGAAAGAATCTATAAGAATGATAAAGAATGTATATACTTATATATATATATTAATATATTATATATCGTCTGTTAAGTTCACAAACGAACTATAATTATTTTCCTTAATGTCGTTGACCTGCTGCAAAGGTCAAAGG
>JAIUND010004851.1:0-10828 GCA_034699125.1 Gisinianus flammeolus
TCCAGAGCAGGTCAACTCGGTCAAACGAAATTAAGGAAAATAATTATAGTTCGTTTTTGAACTTAACAGACGATATACTTTTTTTTGCCTTTCCGTAAATTTCAACTTTTGTGTGGTATTCTAAATTTTTGTAATTTGACAGATCCTAGATAAAATATTTGGGAACCTTCGCTATGCAGATTTGAAAACATGTTGTCTAGTGACTCGAACATGGAATGATGGAGCAACTCGTCAACTAAATAAATTTTCCCTATTTAATCTGGAAATTTGTTTCTATCACTCGGATCCACAAAGTATAAATTGTACACAAGTGAGTCGGTCCGGGGCCTCATTTAACTTTTCTCAAACTATGGAGCAAATCAAAACCAAATTAACCACAACAACAATAACAACATCGAGTACTCCAACAATTATAAAGGAAGAAAAAGAAATTTGGTTGACTTTACTGTATTCAGATATTTCTCTACCAACACTAACAGAATTTTTCAAATTTTTTGGTTCATGGATTAGTCATTTGACATTCTTTGATGGTTCCTCACTTGGTCCATCCCCGAGAAATCTATACAAACTCCTTGTTCAATTGGAAAACCTGGAATATTTATCCTTTATTAAATTCCCAGACTCTTGGAAAGCAAATAAACTGAGTCTGTTCGATGTTCATGTGGAGAGTGAAGATGGAGGAGGAGGAGGAGGAGGAGGAGTAGAACCGGATGTAGGAGCCCCAGCATTAGTCGTACTAGTAGCAGCAGCAGCAGCGATAACAACAACCGAGTCGATAGAGATAAAACATTTGTGTAAAATTAAAACAATTTCCTTTAGCAATAGCTCAAGTCTCTATCCGGAAATTGTTCAAGATATTCTTCAAGTCGTGCCAAATGTTCAGAAAATCCTGGATTTCCCACTTCATTGTCTCCCCTCACTGGAGAATCAGAACAACAATGACAACAACAATAATAATACTACTACTAGTAACAGCAATATTTGCAATGGTTTCCTTTTGGAGAAGATAAAATCCATCGCCTTGGATTTCATTCCATATATTACGTTAGAGCATGGGAATAAAGCTCGTCAACTCTCTTGCCTCTCCACATTGTGTAAGAAGATGAGACTCCAGTCTTTGGCCATCCCCATGGAGAAATGGTCCATGAAAAAATCCAGTAAGATCCTCAAGAAATGTTGTCAAAGTTTCTCGAGCATCCTTCAAGATTGTGAAGGGACTCTGGAGACTTTCACCATGGAGCCTCTTCCATTTCCAGAGTATTTAGAAATACCTCCATTAAACGCAGTGGTGAGATATATATTTTTTATATTTATTTATATACGATACTATACATTTTATAGTATTATTTAAAATTTTCCACCACCGCATGTAAACTGTGAGTTTCATATATTATATATATATAGAAAACTCTAGTTCTACGTGGTTTGGGGAAAGGGAAAGGTTCTGGGGGGATCGGACTGGATACTGGCCTGAGTCTCACCGATAGATTTTTTACCGACAATTTCGATATCAATCGAGCATTCCCGAATGTGACGAGTGTCGAGATCCGAACGTACTCAAATACTCTCAATCATGAACAATTGTTACCGGGAAGCACATTCCGTCCAGGCTTTTGTTTACCTTTAGTTCGTCAGTTGAAACTTCGGGATAGTGACTCCATGTCCATTGATCTTCTCATGAGAATCGCTTCACTATTCCCCAACATTAAGAATTTGGACATTGATGGGAATCGACGATGGGTGAGAGTCTTCATTATATTAGTCATTATTATTCACATCCATTTAATACAACATGAATATGAAAATAAAATATAACAATAATAATAATAATAATAATAATAATAATATTTATATCAAAGTACATACAATCTGTATCAATATTTTAATGATTTTATTTATGTATATAGTTGGAGTTATTTGTACCGGATATTTGGCGTCTCTGGCCGGATTTGGAATATTTAAATATGGAAATTAATTTGGGGGATGGCTTCAAAAAATTCCCCATCAGTTGTCTGGACGGGATTTTCACGGGGTTACATGAAGAGAAATGCACGAGTTTGAGGAAAATCCCTGTGAAAATTGATTTTGATATTGAGCAGTATCGACTTCGTCCAGCAGTGTCCACCATGACAAGTCAGAACTGAATACCACATTAATGTATGTATAATTCATAATAAAAAATAAAATGTATACAACAGGTATATTTACAATTTGCTTTCCTTTTGTACACTCTGATAATAGGTTTGAAACGACTGAGGATCATATTGAAGGGTTATTTGTGTAAGACACAAGAGGTCAAGAGTCTCTTTTCCCCGGTCACAGCTCTCTACGGATTTGATTTGCTCCCCGGTCTCCAAGTTTTCTTTGGCATCCCTGTCGAAAGTGCCCATAAAGAAAGTAAGTGGTGTCAAAATATCCGCATGGACAAAACAAGACAATTATATAAATGCGAATCAAAAACTGTGCTGGGCATTTAATTAATGAATTTCAATTCATTTGTCTTGTATATATAGAAATTACAGCCATGCTGGAGCCCATCATACCGTACGTGAACTTTGACCCGAACGTCCTCTGAATATTCTCATAAAGGATATTTGGCTCTATAAATATAGTTCGCCGAGATATTGACAATCTGTGATTTGCAGTAATATTGAGCAGTACTTGAGCTTTAATTTAATATATTTTATGTTAGCATTTGAACATTTTCGTTTGTTCACTTTAATTATATCTATATCTATATATATCTATACATACTTCTTGTTATACATTACACTTTTGGATTTTATTTAATGAACCCTATTTAGAATATTTATTAATGTTTAATTTTAATTATTTCATGAAGTCCACATTGTAATTCCTATATATATAGTTAAAATAAAACTAAAGTTCAACGTTCATGTATATGAATGTAATAATTTTGCGTGTGAGATGCATAAAAAATTCTGTGAGCTCAGAGAGTAAAGAATCACCAGTGAACCAAAAATATGACAAAGTACTGTAAGTATACATAATATTATATTATAAACTGGAAAACAAAAAAAAACTGTAAACTTTCCAACAAAAAAAAAAATTAAGATTCTATATAACAATCAAAGTTTTATAGAATGAAATGAAAGAGACTTGGTGTGTATAAATGTCTGTGATTTGCATGAAGATCCCCGTCCAAAATCATCCAAAAGAGACTTGAAAAGTGCCTTGACACACGTAAAAAATCCGACTTGTATATACCAAATGTCCAATTTGTGTACACATACATATATTTGATTTTTAGCTCCGATCATCACTTTTATCCTCAACCAGCGACTGAATGATCTATACAAATTGAAACAATTCTTATCGGTATTGATCAAACGCAACAAAAGAGCACAGAATATTTTTTTTCATCACTATAACTGTAGAATCAGAGTACACACGGGAAATGTCAATTGAATTGTTTTCAAAATGGAAATTAAACGATTAGTATTACAGTTTTATTACTACTAGTATTAGCATATAGCATATTAGTATTGCTTTTTTCAAAATAATTAAATGGAAATTCGAGTAAAAATGGTTAAAACAACACAAATACTGTTTTTGTTTTTAAAAAATGTTTGTTTTTTTTTTGTATTATTATTATTATTATTATTTGTGCATCACCTTGCTCGGTTTTCTCGCCAAAGCTTTTGGTAGATCTCGATCTCGCGAGATATTTGAAGCGGAACTGACCACCCACCGTTTACGGCAATTACTGGTATTATTGTTGTTCATTTGACTCTGACTTCCGGCTTGATTATTATTATTATTCGAACCAAGTGTTTGCTGTGACATTGAAAAACCTTTCCCACCGTTGTTATTATTATGATTGCTATTGTCCACGACTAAAGATTGTTCAGAATTGACATTTGTGGGTATTGAGGCTGTGGCAACTGTTGTTGGATTAATAGAGAAAGGTGCTCGACCATGTTGCATAGACTTTGAATAGTTTCGTTTCTTCCCAGAACAAAGTCCTCGACCATTATTATTATTATTGTTACAATGAGTCCCAGTAGTCCCTTGCACAGGATACGGTTCATTATTCTGCGTGTACTTGATAAGATATTGAGGAGGAGGCGGTGGAGGATTGTGACGTGCTGTCCCACCACTACTACTACTACTATCCTTCGTCACGGTGAGAGACGGTCTCGTCCCAATAATAGTCCGAGTTTCGGATCTCCTTCCGGACAAGGAAAGGGACTCGTGAATTCGACTCTGCTGATGATCTGAGGACTCTCGCTCTGATGGTTTTAATGATAATGAAGTGGCTGTCGAGGATGAAGTCCCAGCGGAGCCAGTTGACTGCCTCAAATTCCCAGATTTATGATGTGCATGTGGATGCTGATGATGATGATGATGATTGTGAGATGGAGGAGGTTGATGCGTGTGAAATACTTTCACTTGACGGGTTTTTGATGGGGAAATTGACAGTCGAGGAGTGGGCTCATAATAAATTTGCTCTTCCTCAACCACTTTTTTACTACCACCACCATCATTACTATTATTATTATTATTATTATTATTATTATTATTACTATTATTATTGAGGTTATGACTGGACGTGGATGGGGAATTGGGTGCGGATGTGAATGCATCATTTTCATTATCATAATTTTCATTGTCCTCAATCTCGTGGTCATTGTCATTGTCGTTTTCGTGATCCTGATCGTTGTCATTCTCATTTGCATTGTGATGGTGCGTATTTTTTGTATTTGTATTTTGATTTTGACTTGGTGGGTGATGATTTGGATTGGATTCAGCTTCTTCCAGACCATGTCGAGTATTATGAGAATGATTATGATGTTTTTGTTTATGACGGTGATTTTGATTTTGATTGTGATTTTGATGTTGATGTTGATGAGTTGGATAATGTCCATCATTATTATTAGTCTTTTTAATTGATTGTGGCTGTTGCATTTGGATTTGGAGTACTGGCTGAGATTCTTCGCACTCCTCGGATTCATACTGTTCCTGATCGGACCCCGTCGAGCCTTCATCATCTTCATAGTCACTTGGATTCTCGGGTTGTGAATGAGCCGTACCAATTCCGATTCCGATTCCAATCCCGCCCATGTCCGTCGATTGTTTTTGCTTGAGTAGTAATTGTTGTTGTTGTTGTTGTTGGAAGGCGGCAAAGAGTTCGGGGAAAACGGAAGTGACGCGTCCTCTCAGAGCGGACATGTCCTGATCTCTCCCTTCAACAGCCGCCTCGAGGGCTGCCACCATCTCTGCCGTCACTTTCAGTAGTTTGTGATAGCGAAGTTCAACTTCTAATAGTGTCGACTCTGCCTTTTGTAAATTCTCATGGAGGATTCGCGTCGGTGGGAGCTGATGAGGCTGAGATTGAGATTGACAGGAAGATGGATGTTCACTTTGATGATGTTGATGTTGATTTTGATGAGGAACTGAGGATCCATTCTCATGATCATTCTCATGATCAATATCTTCATCATCTTCTTCATCTTCATCCTCATCATCTTGGACGGTGGCGGAAATGTACATTTGTACGAGTTCACAGGAAGTGGGAGTGGGGAGATTTTTAAATTCACAATATTTCTTGATACTCAATGTGATTTGAGCTCTCAATTTACTTTTCCAACTATCATGGAAGATGTCCTTGAAGACGGGATGAACGGCCGGATCCGCGACGAATGGGAGAGCAAAAAGTGAGAGCATTTTCTCATCCGTTGAGAATTCATCAGAGCGCTCTTGAAAGAAATCCCGGAGTTGAGACAATGCCTCGGATTTCTTGTCACTACTCTCATTCTTCCGGAATGGAATGATGGCTGAGAAGATTCGAACGAAAAATGTGATTTTTTTAAAGTCTTGTTGTTGAGCCGGTTCAATGGCTCTCATGAATTTCCCCCATTGCTCTAAAAGTAATTCCCCTTCTTCATAGTCGAAATACTTGAAGAGTAAATTGGACTCACGTGGACCAAAAGTGACGTCAATTAATTTTGTACTTGGACCTTCAGATGGCATTGAGAATCCATATGAATCACATTCTGCCCATAGCGTTTTGTAGCTTTCTTCTAGACCGGAAGCCTCCATGTACTCGAGGATCATCCCTATCAAATCCTTTGTCATACAATCCCGGAATCCGGGCAGAGAAACACTCGAGGACACGTCCGTCTCCTCATCTGATGTCACTATTTCCGACATTCTCTCTCTCTCTCTCCCCTTCTATATATATTCTTCTTCTTCTTGGATTGATTTGATTTTACTTTTTACTAGAGACTGTTCAATTTGTTTGGATTCAACTGGGAAATGCCAAATGGAGGTAACAAAGGATTTTGATGGAGTGGAGGGGAAAAATTGATGGTTTGTTTTTACTTTTACTGGCTATGGACATGCCCAGCATATTTTTTCTTTCTTGTTTCATCTGCATTGGACCTGATCCTCCAAAAATGCATGTCAGAATCAACTTTATTGTACATCAACTTTGACCTTTCCTCTTTATACTACAAAAAAATCCACATCATTTTTCTATCCACTTACAATTTGTCCATTTACTTCCGGGAACTTACATCCAAGAATCCAAGAACTCGGGATTTCCGGTTCCGATTCAACAGAGAGTTGACTTGAGGAACGGTTTTTTATTTATAACATGAGTACTATAATTCCATTTTAAAAGTGATTGCCTTTTCTTTCCCCCTTTGTGTATTCAACATTTGACATTTTGACATTTGACACATAAATTTTGAAAAATCTTAGGCGACGCTGAAATTATTTACCAAAAAAGTATAAATGCTGAAATGAAGAATGAGATATGGATTTTGCAGTTTCAGGGTTCAAATGATTATAAAATGTGCTGTCTGTGGAAGTTAAAATGAACTACTAAGAGTTTTTTAAAACGTGATCCAAGACAACATCATATTATTTTTGACTTCACATATTTATTTGAAATGGAAAACATCTGACTGAAGACTGAATACTCAAAAAAATGCGTCCATCTTTTTAAATAAAAGCACAAAACATAATATATGAACACAAAAACACACAGTGTTGGATTTTAAAATGAAGCAGATTTGGAATTAGTTGTCGTCATCCACTGAAGAATGGATTTTCCATCGCCGTTCTCAAACCAGAAAATATTATCTTGGATTTTGGTAATTGAGCTGTTCAATGAGGTCAAGGCTGAGTTCGTCAGAGTGTCAGCATTTGTAGCCATGAATTGACGGAGCTAAAAAAAATATATACATAAAAAACAGAACGTGAAATACGATTAATATCAGTAGTGATGACCTTTTTATATACTTTTATATATGTTTTAATTAAATTCTCATCGTTGTTGTACATTGTGGATATGATCCTGATGGTTCCAATAATTGCTGAGAGTTGAGACAACTGAAGCAAATTGACTCGGACCGATTGGACCTTTAGTCCCATAATTTGCTACAATATATTCGTATACCAATTTCCTCCCGAAGGAATTCCCTGCAACATTTTGCAAAGCAGTCACAAGCTCAAAACCAGTCATCCCATCAAATGCAAATTCCAAAAATCTGAAGATGAGAACAATTAAATATTTGATAAATTAAAATAATTTCTGAATCTTTTGGATCTAGCATTTTTTTATAACTATAATAATATACTCTTTATAAAATATGAAGTAGAGATATTTCGCTTGAGGACGTACTTGTATAAAATGGTGTGATCTTGAGCACAGGAGAGTGCTTTGTACATTTGAGATTTGGTTGTAGTGTACTTTTCGGCTCGTTACAGTTCATACATTTTATTCCATGTCGTCTGATTACTATTCCCAATCACGGCACAATAAACAACTGGCCGAAGGTCCGCTGGTATAATTCTAACAAATAAATATCGTAAATATACACAACCATATAGTTTTAATTTTTGGCCCATAATTTAGATATAGATACATATAGTATAGAATTGGGTGAGGCGAGCAGTACGTTCGATTTTCCGGCTGTAGAGTCCAAGCAGTAGAAAGTGTTTTGGAAGTGTCCACACAGACTGAGTGATTGAGAGCACATGCATAGTCCAATAATTGAGCTCGTAAAATGACTTGAGCACCTTTCTCATCTTGTCCTTGCATCCAACCGAGAGACGTGAGAACGGATTGGAATTTCGGCAGAAAATAATTCTGCCGAGTATTTATAGAAAATACAAAACAATTAGTTACAATTGCTAAAGCAGGATTAGAGTGCCATGTCATATATTTAAAAAACTTAATTGTAGTTGACAAACTTTGAAAGTGAGGAGAGAATCATCCTGAGCTGATAATTTGGTCATAATACTTTTAATATTGGCGGATACAGACGTCCACACGACTAATTCCTGTTCTCGATCCAAATTGTGAATTCTAGTGCGGACTCGATTGTTGTGTATTCTGCAATGTGCACAATTGAATTAGACTTACAATTAATTTGAGGTATGAAGTTCACATTTATTTATTTACTATGAAAAGTTAATTTTGATGGTGAAAGAAAGAAGAATAATTTGGAAATTGGAGGAGACTACGACGCTGATTGTGAATTGGAAGATCTAAACTGCTAGAATAGATTGTATCGAGAGTACATATGCTCACTGACATTTACCAAAATAAATCAAATTACATACATAAACAAATTCAACTCACTAGCATTTGCAAGGTTGAAATAATCTTCAATCAATTGACTTCGAGTGGCTGGACTGATGACCTCATGATTATTTTCTAATTGTGCAATGAGCAATCTTCGTAGTGGGATGTCATAGAGAACGCGGTAGTACCCGACAAGTTCCGGATTCACAATGATCCATTTGGTGGTGTCAATATCTGTGGTGGTGTATGAGACGAGACTTGTCGTATTGGTCATCCAAAGATTTGGTGTTTTGTCCTGGAAATTGGGAGCTGTAGCTGTCACGATTCTAACAGGGATGAACCAAGTTCCACTGGATTTGAGTGAGATCGTTCACTCCAGTATTTAATTGGTATCTTTCCTACAATATACAATATATACGATAAAACATATAGCGGCAGGTTGTGGAGTTCCATTGTCATGTCAGTTTCATCCAAAAATCAGGGAGTTCCATTGTGACGATTGTGAGTGTCGGTAATTCCATTCGGTTGGCTGAATGGAAGTTCTTTTAGAAACTTCAGAAAATGTAACTTTTAAAAAAATCAAATCAAAGGCCTTTTTTGATCATCGGTTTTTGATCTGTGATGACCTTCAGAATTTAAGATCGCCACCCGCTTGGAAAATTAGGCGAGCAAATAACTAATAGCTATTAACTATATATATGTGTAAATGCATCATCAAATCTACGATGTCATTTTTATATGGAATCAAAAGACCTTCTCATTGCAAAAGCAGTTTGGATTGAAACGGTAAGGCGCAAAATCAATGGAATCCACAAAAAAATCGACTTCTTTAGACCCCACTCGGTCACACTTATTCACAAATCGAATTTTCCACTATGCCAATTAACAAGTTAAAGAGCTTTGAACCTCACCGATATGTATTCAAACCAGCATTTTCCATCGCGCCCGCTGAGAACTGAGGAATGGCCACCGAATATAACTTGGTCAGAGGGTACTCAAAACCAAAAGCCTTTTGGTAAGTGCTCAAAATCTTTGCTGCAGTATTTGCTGCATAAATTCCACCTTCACTCGCAATCATATGCGGAGGTCCAAAAACCTTATTCAGTACCAAAAAAAGAAGTACACTGTAAAACGTTCTCCGGGAATATAGAATCTCAAAAATTCTAGGTTTTCTAGCGTTTTTTTTCTCCTACATTGACGGGTTTCTCAAACAAAGTTTCATTTGCTGTGGCACTGTTGAAATCCGAAACGATGAAAGCGACCAAGTAAGTGCTCATTTTAATTGTTGGGTTGTAATGATTTCAGCCTCTCTGATTCTCACTAATTCATATAGATATAGATGTAGATGGATAAAAGAAGTTCATTATGCACTATTCATGCCATTTCCAATATCAATTTACATTCTAAATTCTAATGCAATGTGTTTGGTCAAATAATCGTACATATCCGTAGTCGAATTGATTTCCATATTGGACAGACTTTCAAAGGCTTCAAGTCGCCCGACACTGATTTCAAATGTGGCTTTTTGGTCGGGTTGATCAAAGCATGGAAAGGCCTTCCTCGCATCCGTTGGTTGAAATTGAGTTGTCACTAAATATCTTTCCCATTTTGTTTTGGGAAATGATAAAACATTAAATGATAGAAATGTGGAAACATTGAATGGAAATTATTTAAATAGAAAGGGAGTGTTTGTAGTCCGGGATTTGGTATTTGGGAAATATACCTTGTTTCTTGCGTATCTGGATTAGTATAATAAGAGATATACAATCCGGATAACTCTGTAGTAGAAATGGGTGTTATGAATGGGATGGTGATTTCATATTTTTCTCCAGCCATCAGCTCCGTACTCACATAAATATGATAGAAATCTTTCTCATCGTCAAATTCTTGAACCTGAATTTCTACGTCGGAACCGTCTGCTAAATGCGTCACCTGGAATTGCATAGATATTTTTTCACACCGACTGTAAAATAGATGTAACGACGAAACGTTTGCACTGAATCGCGAGCAAAATGACCACGAAATAGATTTGAATGGCGTCTAACCGTCACAGCTGTGCGAGTAATCGTCAAGTTTTTCTGGTGTAAAGTGATGACATTGGTCGTCTCTGTACATTCCACAGTTATGGACACTTGACCTGTCATATTTCATATATTCCATATCCAACATTCCTATTATTATTAGTGCAGGCATATACATATCGTCTGTTAAGTTCAAAAACGAACTATAATTATTTTCCTTAATTTCGTTTGTCCGAGTTGACCTGTTCTG
>JAIUND010004852.1:0-10819 GCA_034699125.1 Gisinianus flammeolus
TATCAAAAAACTAGAAACTCCTACGTTCGTTTTTTTTTAACATTACAGAGTGGCTGGACTGCCGTAGTACTCCTTTGCAAAAAAAAAAAAAAAAAACTTACAAATTGGCAAGATTCCACAAAAATCTCTCAAACTTGGTAGCCCCCTGGTTTCCTCCTCGAAGTGCAAGTTCGCACAAAGCTCGTTTTTGACATTGTGGAGTGTCCTCATCCCTCCCCGCATAATTAGTTAATAGCCCAACAACTGGAGAGTCGGGAGAGAGATCGATTTCATTATGTATGGGCGAGTCTGGGGAAATCTTGTCAATACTCGGAATCCCCGTTTTCCTTGTCACATTGCTTCGTTCTACTACTTCAATCGAATTTGAACTCTGATTGCTGATTTTCTGAACGGCATCCCTCCTTATGACTGTTTTACTTGGAGATGAATTTCGGGATTTACTGGAAACATCTTCAAGTACAGGATTCATATCTTGTGATGGAATAGAGATAGACTGAGGGCGATCGGTGGACAATGGTCGGAAAATTGGTCTCTCATAAGATGATTCAGCTTGAGAGTCATTCACTGCTCCTCCTCCTCCGCCTCCGACTGCTTTCTCCTCCGTCCGTTTCTGTGAAGCAAGAGATCTGGAAATGGCGGCTGCTTTGACTGCGGCTACAACTGTTGAGGAAACTTGCTTTGATCTGACTGTAGTTGTTCGTTGTTGTTGGGATGAATTTCGGGATACAATGGCTGCCCTCCTCGTTGGTGCTGGCGTAATAGTCGTCGTCGTTGTCGTTGATTTGGTTGTTGTTGGTCTTCTTGTTGTTGTTGTGGGTGGAGGAGTCGTCACGGTCATCACATCATCAGGAATGGACGCCATTAAAATTTGACTCATGGCATGTTGAGGTGTGTATTGGTACGTTTCAAATGTTGGATTCACTGCTCTGATGATTGTGGGCTGACGACGAGGGATTGATCTGAACGTTTGTGGTCTGAGGGCTCCTTGATGATTAATTATTCTTTCCACGGATGTGATTCTCGCTGATAAAGGTTTCATTTGAGGAGCTACATTCATTTTCTTGGGCTCCATTTCACTGGACGTGAGATAGTCATCAAAATGAAATGCATCATATTCTTTAGAGGCATTCTCTTTTTTATTATTATTATTATTATTATTGATGGGCACGGATTTCTGCAGTTGGGAACTTGGGATTAATTTACTCATTCTGATGACAGGGAGAGGAGCTTGAGTTGTTGGTGAGGAAAATCCGGGCATGGGTTTGAATTCTGGGACATGACGAATATTGGGATCCTTCGAACGAGGTAATGTGGTAGAAATTATATCGAAATTTGGATGCTCTTCTTCATCCACAGCATCCGCATCAACATCAGCATCAGCATGAGGGTTCCGATCTCCATATCCACTATGATGATCATCTTTCAAATCATAAAGTTCCTCTCCAGAATCATCCGTTCGGTGTTCTCGCTCTAAATAATGGGATGGAATCACATCGTAACCACTTGGATTCGGACCAGACTCGTAATCTACGGATCTCTTATGACGTTGTTCCGTTCTAAATTACAACATAGAAATCCCAAAATCAAATCATTCATTTCCTTTACCTCAGAAATTTAGAATTATGTGTAAGAAAGCAGTTTGTTTTAGCCCAAGCACAAACTAAAAATACAAGCCGTCCATAAATATATTGATTACTAACAAAAAATACAAACGGGATTTTAAAAAATTAGACATTATTAGTCTAATAATGAGCCAGTGGAAAGTGCTAGATATTCCACTGTGTGTGTGTGTAAACTTACTTAATTATTTCGTTAGTGGGTACATGAACTCGGTTAGGAAATAAAGCAGATGCTCCCGTAATGAGAAGAGCTGATGGTATCAAAATTTGTAAAGCTTTCCCAATGACTGGCCCAATGGAGGCTCCATAACTGAGACCGTGACCTCGGTAGTCTCCGACGTAATGACTACTATAAAAGTAATTTTTGTTAATCAGTTTACAAAAATAACTACACAACTATCGTTTGTTTAATAAATATATAGCTAAGAATTCCATCAAGTCATCAGTATTATTTTTGGTTATTGAGTTTGCAGTAGAATGATGGAATGGTTTTTAAGTGACACTCGAGGAAGTATCCCGAGTAAATTGTTAATATAATAATATTCTCCATGTTTTTTATGAGTATATACCTTTGATGTCCGTGATTGTGAGGAGCTGGATGATGAGCATGTTGATTTTGATGAGGAACATGTTGATGTTGATGTTGAGCATGATGCTGAGGAATATGATGATTGTGAGAGTCATCCAAATGAGCATGATGATGATGATTCTGTCCAAATTGATGATGACCATGATGATTATGATGATGATTATGATTATGTCCGTGATGTCCAGGCTCCGGGATGGTTTGTAACTGTTCAAAGGTTTGAGTAGCAATCTGTTGTTTCTGCCCCCCCAACAAGTTTTTTGGATAGTAAAGATTTGGATGGTCCTGTGAGTCCGTCTCTACATTATGGGGTTCCTTGGACGACTGCTGAATGGAATTATGATGAGTTTGATGAGGTTGTGATTGATGATTGTTGTACTCGGTCGGTACTTCTCCAGTTGTAGTCGTGGTGAACCCTAAATAAGAATTTGGTTTGTTTCGTTGGAATTGCATGTCTTCATAGTATATTCTTGGATTTTTATCATTATTCAATTGAATGGGATCTTCTTGAGCAGAGTCAAAAATTATTGGATGTATTAAAGTTGAAGTAGTAGTATTTTCTTTATCACCTTGTTGTTGTTGTTGTTGCTGTTCACCATCAAAAAGTTTGAGGACAGTAGGAGGAGCCCCTGGGGAAAGAGTCTGCTGAGATCTCGTGACTGCATTATCAAATTTCCGAACGATTCCAGGGTAATTAATGGGAGAGAATGCCATTTGTCTATGCTGTAAAATCCTCGGGCTGGGTTTCAACTGTGAACTCGGAGCAGATTTGGGTTTGGATTCAGTCTGTGATTTGACTGTGTCATAGGTTTGTTCATTTGGGATTCGACCATACAAATATGAAGGTTTGAAGTCGGTTGTGACAACTGGAGAATCCAATTTCGTATAATCCAACCCTGTATCATCCGGGTTGGAATCACTCGAGACATTTTCTTGTACTAGAGGCTCGAATATTGTTAAAAGTTGAGGATTTAAAAGTCCATCTGTTGCGACGACGGAAGATGTAGAATCTTCCCCTGGTTGTAATGATACCTCAGAGGAATTTGTAGAGATCGCTGCCGCTCCATGTACAACACTCCAACCAAGTAGTGCAGAAAATATCAAACAGAAAGTTGACTTCCACATCTCTCTCATCGCTGTCACCTGTCCCAAGTCAAAAATACAATCACAATGACAATGACAATAAATTATCTTATAATGGTTTACAAGCTCACGCTCTGTAATCACACACACATACATACATACTACACAAAGCACATCAGCAGACACACTCACACACACAATGTACAGGATCACTGACAAAGGGAAACTCTCATCATCTACATATTATACAGATGTATGGGATTTTTACGCTTTTTAAATTGTACAACGGAAACACCTGTGTGTTTGAGTCTCAAATCTGAAGACAGACAGAC
The DNA here is from genome assembly GCA_034699125.1 of Gisinianus flammeolus. Classification (NCBI taxonomy): domain Eukaryota; kingdom Metazoa; phylum Arthropoda; class Collembola; order Symphypleona; family Katiannidae; genus Gisinianus; species Gisinianus flammeolus. Next base: position 3,621 of record JAIUND010004852.1, read on the forward strand.
ACTATCAAACGCGAAATTCGAACCTCAAAATGTAAAACATAAAAAAACCACAATAATTTTCCCATGTAATGTAATATTGAACACAGCAGAGTCAAGAGTCAAAATAGTTGAAGCTAACGTGTAATTTATGGTGCGTGTCAGCGTGAATGATACTGTAAAATTGATATTATCCGAAAATCATATATACAATACTTATATGTAAAAGTGTTTGACTTTGAATGTATTGTATATATGATTTTAACATATAAGTACAGTCGTTTTTACTTTTCACTTTAATCCTATACGCAATTTCTCAACCTTTAGTTCTTCCTTTTATTTGACATGGATTTTGACAATCCCTGAGAATAATAATATGCAGCTGATCCAATTTATTCCAAAATTATTTGTACAAATATTATTGAGCTATTCCTAATCGAAATCGAGCCCACATTTAATGTCAAATCCAGTTGCTCTGCACTGGTTATTTTAAGGGAAATTTTTGGAAGAACATTATCGAAAGTGTCACTTCCCTTTCGCACATGGCCGACTCTTTCGTTGATACTTTATCGTTGGCGAATACATTGTATCGTGTGAGTTCTGTCAAAAGTCAGAAGCAATCAAAAGTGCATGAATTTCAAGGAAAAATATATCTAAAGTTCAATAATTGCATTTTACCGTGACTGTATAACGATAAGTTGAGCCAGGTTGTGGGCTACGAATTAATAATAATTATTATTATTACTATTGCAAACTGCATTTATCATGGGATTTCTGTGTAATATTTACATAAAATCTTATCGTATCTTGGTCAAATTTCAAATTAAGTCTTATACATGTAACTTTTTATCTTGATTTTCATTATTCGTCGTACAATGTATAAAAGTATAAATTGGCGACATTCCCTATACATGATTGTGAAATGCATACTGCACACACACACCCACCCACATGTTTTTCAAAATGCACAACTCAGGAACTACTTAAAATAAAAAATAAACTTTCTGTCCTGTCTCTTGATAATACTTGATATTTGAATCTTTCTGGCTGGACTGTCATGCATTCAAGTTAAATAATAATTGATTATCTATATATCTATTTCCTTTTCCTCAAAATTATCATGTGACAACGACAAAACATTTGACACTTTTTCACCCTTTCATGCGTTTTTGTTTTCCCTTTGATTTCGCTCACATACTTATTACAAATCGCATGTCTAATCGTTAGTGTAGATATAAGCAAAATTTTAATAAACGTCATTCAAAACTTTTCCCCAGGCGTTAAGTTGCGAATATCATAAGGCGAATATTAAAATCGTTAAATGTTTTGGTGTTTACTTTATGTAAGGCGTTTTTATGACGTAAAGTGTAAGTGTAAATCCTCGCTCGCGTCTCTCTCATTTTAAGTAATGTTTTAAGGAATTTTGAATTAAAACAAAATGAAGAACTGAGAGAAAGTCGCTTGAACGTTGACTTTTGTTAACACTGCAGAATGACAATGCTCATCAAATTTCTACTCATTCATCACGAATTAACTGAAACGACGCGAATTGGCAAACTTTGTCAGACCAAGAATGTAAATCAAAAATCTTTCAAAAAGGTAAACGTTTACTGAATTCCATGCTGCTATATATTACGTAACTAACTATATTTAGATTTAAATGTGTATAAACTTTTAAATAATGACTTGCCGTTAAAATTTCTAGTGTCCGTACAGTCCGAAATCCAAGATCCAATCCTTGCTTGATTTAAATTGGCAATGCTTTAGATATTGACATTCACAAGAAAAAAAGTACTGCTGATATACAATGTAAATATTTAAAATCCAACGAACTTGTTTGTTTCTCAATGTATTTTTTATTGTTTGTAAAGTTATGAACTTTAACTCTTTTTTTTATGACGATGAAGGAGTGTGAACAGTTGAGTTGAAAAGAACAAACGAGAATGAAAGTAAAAATGAAACTTATTCGACTCCAAATGTTTTTATCTGTGTAAAAGTTTCTCTCAAAACAACAGCAGTTTCTTGAAGCACTTAATATACACATGAGAAAATTATAATTTAGTCTCAGTGTGTGTGTATATACTGGGTTATTAGCTATTATAACAAATGCAATTTTCATTATTACAGAAAATTGGACTATACAAACATAAATATATATAACTAAGAGAATTGCTTTTAATTCAGTAAGCTCGAAACAAAAACCACAATGTAAAATGTGAGGTGTACTGTGATCGCCCTAAAGGTTTCAGGTGATCAAAAAGCGAGAAGAATCTCCACCTAAAACTTGTACATATCCATATGATACATATAATAATAATAATATTACATATATAATGTATGTAATTTCTGTAGCAAGTCTCTTTCAAACCTTATTTAAGTTCCATATACTCAATACTATAATGTAATATTATTTGATATAACATTATACATATAGCTATGCGAAGTTACGCTCTGAGCAGATGAATTAACTCGACTAAACTCAAGTTCACTTTTATTCAACTTAATTGTGTGTTTACCAAAGGTTTTTTTTAGTTTATATATTTTGAACTCTCGAGTCTCTTTTTTTACTTTACCATTATCATTAGTATATCTCTGTATGCATGAGAAAGGTATGGCTAATCCACTTGATTATAAACTATATATATGCGAGGAACAAAATTTAAGTGAACAAATATACTACTAGACTGTTTACACACTTTATGTAGGTATAGACAAATTAAAATAATTAACTCTCATATTGGGAGGATTCAAATTTTTTCAAGTAAACACAGACGAGCTAAAATTGATGATAATTGTATTTCCATTTGTAAAAGATGAGAGTCCTCTGTCGCAGTCCCTCTTTGTCTTTGTTCACGACGACGGTAAAAGTTTGTTTTTTTATTCTGCATAGCGTGTATAATAATAATTGATTGCACTTGAGTCTTCTCTCTTTGTCCCAAGAAAATGTAGACTTGAAAGATCAGTCACGGGTGTTCATATTTGTAATTATTATCATTCATCTTGGAAATTATAATGCCATTTAAATATTTACATTCTCTCTTTTGGTTCATTTAAATATTGTCTACAGAGGAATAATAATAATTATTATTGTTATGGTAATGAAATAATTTTAATCATTTGATAGTTTGTAATAACGAAATCAAGAGCAAACAGAGATCAATCCATAAAATGAAGATTATTGAGTCAATGAGATTGCCGATTAGCCGTTGCGATTGCAAATGACGTAACATGCATGCGTAAATTATATGATGAGAGATGAATGAGGATAAAAAATATGAAGCATTTAAATTTGAGTCGACTAAAATTCCATAACTTTTATATTTAGTTACTAAAATTCTAGTAAGAGGAGGAAGAGCGGCTCTTATGTGAAATATGAATCATTAAATGATTTAAATTAAATTAACTGTTAAAACCTAATTAACTTCTAATCAGACTCAAAATTAAGCCAATCCAAAATAATATGGTACATTGAGGTGCAAAAAATCCGGACAAGTTCATCACGACATTTTAAACTCTATATATAGCTATACTCTTTCACCTTGAACATTATAAAAATGTGTTTAGTTGCGTATTATAGTGTATTATAGTGTACTTGTAAGGGTCAAAGGTCATGGTTATCCTTGGGTTGTTTTCGGATCAGTTTTCATATGACGCCACAGTGACATTTTACATTCCAGAAGGTCACATTTTGAGTGAGCCATTTAAACCGTATACATAACGTCCACATTTCCGATTCAAAGGAATGTAATTAGTAATTGGAAAGGGTAAGCTTTAAACTATGGTTTCATTATACTAACCAGCAAGTTTACTTTTACGTTTGCAAAACTTTGTCCTATTGAGTGTCCGGTTAATTTTGCCCACTCAAAATTTCACTTTTTTTGGAATTCAAAATGTGTGTGTCACACGAAAAGGAACGGAAAAAATCCTAGAATAAAACCCTATTCGACACAATTACCATGAAATATACACTCTAGTTTGTAATTAAAATAATGTTTATAATGTCAAACGTGTAAATTAGTAGTTAGAGTTTAAAATTATGTAATGAACTTGTCCGTTTTTTGGTTGTTAAATACTCAATACAACTTTAAAAGACTGAGGAAGAAGAAGAAGAAGAAGAAGAAATATGTGCTAATAAGAAGAAAAAAAAACATTCTACAACGTTCTATATATTCTTGTCCTAAAATTGTTTTCGTATACCTGTTTAAATTGTCTGAGATCAGTTACCATTCATCCATCCATCCATTATCGGAACTAAATAAAATCCCACAGGTAATCCTTAACTCAACTACTCAACATCAATTATCGTATAAAATAATATTTTAAAATATACAAATCAACATCCAACACCGTATTCGGATCTATTTTTTACATTTACATTTGTTTTTTTTTTCAATATAGTCATCAAGATGAGTTGTGGCTGTGGCGGGTGTCAATCGAATTCTAGATTTTTATGTTCACAATGTAATTTATGTTCTAATTGCTGTGATTGCGGAGGAGGAGAAAATAATAATTATAGTCAGATGCCACCAATGCATAGTTTACCACATATGCCAATGTTACCCTCAGAACCACCTAATTGTTGTCCATCAACTGTATTACATAATTATCCACCAGATTGCTGTGGGCCTAGATATCCTGATATAAGTAAGTTGTGTCCTCACATATTTTTGTATAAAATTCAAAACACAACTAAATGAGAGTCGACATTAAATGTAAATTTTATACCTTTTTTCACAGGTCATCCGTGTCCTTGGCCATGGTATAAAAGGTGAGACTCGAACAACAATACACGGCACTGAACAGAAGTATATACATGGACATGGCAGTTATAGAAATTCATCGTCTTTTTTTTTAAATTTACACAGAGTATTTGTTCCTGGTTGCCCAATAACTCCAGGTTATCAAGGTCACATACCAGGCTTTAGATTGCACGGTGCGGGTAGAACATTTGGAGATGCAACTAGAGATACATGTTGTATAATGGGTGAGTTCATTTTTCCTCATCCCCCTGCAAAAATTCGTAATAAACATGTATAAAATTTCCTTGTTTGTTTGTTTTTTTTTTTCAAAAAGGCCAGTGGGGTAATTGCTGTTCTGTACTCCCCTGCCGTGAGTTACTAATCAATTAATTAGTCAGTTATTGTTTAAGTCAAAAGTTCGCCAATCTTAGATTTGATAAGTGATTTTTCAATTGATGAGGATAATTCTTTCAATTAAATTGCAGGGATTTTCGAGCAATAAGGCAGCAAGAACAACTTGAATAGTGAAGTGCTCACTTTTTGAGTTTTCCTTTGAAAAACTAAAAACAATTAATAAAAGATTTTAATTAACTCGTTGTCTCATCACCATTTGTCATTCCTATACTTTTACCATTACAGGAAAAGGTTGTGCAATCTCGATTTATTCCCTTTATTGTTTAGACAAGCTATTTTGTTTACTTTCATTATACATACTAGAGGATTTCTCGACTGAGCTCACTATATATGTAAGTACAACCAAAGAATTGCTGAGTTTGAGAGATTTAGGTTTTATTTCAAGCCGGATGTACAAGGAGAAATGACCGAGTCAGCACATCTGTCATTGTAAAGTACATCGTACAATATAAAAGTTGGAATGTGCATTCTAAGAAATTGTACACGTAGGTACAGTTCCATTTTTAGTTCATATCGCTGGTTGGTTGTGTTGTCATGTTATACTGAAAATCATAAAGGCTGTGACTCTCATCTAATCCAATACTGACTCTTCTACTTAAAATTCACCTTCGTATACTTCCCAAGCGATGAGAGCGTTTGTATTTATAAGCATATTTTTCAGTCTCAGTTTTATTTATATTTTTCTCGGTTGTGGTTTTGATAAATCTAAAATCTCATTGCCGAGTTCAGTAGCCCCTAAACGGATTTTATTCTGGACAAAGTTGTATTCTCGTTCCCTTCCAGGATTGACAGGTCACTGCCTCGACGAAAAAAGTCTGGAACTTCAACCAAAACTGTGCAAATACTCGTGTGAATTCACCTCAGACAAAACTTTGATTGGTTCGAGTGATGCTGTCGTTTTCCACGGAAGGGATTTGGAATTGTACGAAAATTATATTTTTCTTATCTTATATGCAGGGACGTTCAAAGGCAAAAAAAGCGATAAAGTTAAAATCCATTTGTACGCTATGATTGTCTATATTAATCATATAGTTGGCATTCTTGTCATTCAATTTTCGTCAAAATAAAAAGCGAAAAAGGCAAAAAAAAGCGAAATGAGGTTCAAAAAGCGATTTTAGCAAAATTTTAGCGAAATCGCATGTCGGTAGAGTCAATTTGGCTATTTTCCATTCAATTTCTATGTCCCCACACATGTAGAAAGGAATTTGAGCTAGTATTCAGGACTACTTAAAAAATTTAAGCATGTCTCCTGACAAATTGAAATTGTATATGACAACGAAACATCCAGCTCTTAAATTCTGGGAGGACGTAAGGTCTTGATCCTCCAAAATGCTCACAAAATATAGTGGATGGACTTCCCAGCCCACTTGAGCGGTTTTCACAAGAAAAAGTCCCACTTGATGAGCTCATTCAATACAAAAATCTTGCTATGTTAGAAATCAATAGAGAAAATCAAAACCCTGTAGTATTTTGGAAAAATTCGGCTGGGGAAATACAACTTCTTTCAAGTTTAGCTCTTAAAGCTCTATCTGACATGGCAAGCAGTTCCGAAGTTGACAGAAGTTTTTCGTACTTGAAAAAGACGTTAGCTCCACAGCGCACAAATTTAACAAGAAAATTTGGGTATACATTTGAGAATTGTATTTAATAGCAAAGAATTTGAGGCAATGTTGCACATAGAGGAAGAAGACGAGTGAAGTTTGTACGGTTTTTTCACTGTAGACTATATATTTGTTTCATGTATAATGGTAAATAAGGACTATGTATTTTTAGAACGTAAAAGAAGCGATTTTGAATTACGAAAAAGCGATAACATTCGATTTTGATTTGGAAAAAAGGCGACAAAAAGCGAAATTCGTTTTCTGAAAAAGCAAAATTTGAAGAACAAAAACGCGAAATCTGAACGTCCCTGCTTATATGTATCTCCATATTTGCTTATCAAAACATTACTCTGTAATAAAATTGTACACGGGATTTGCTTAGCAATAAATCTGGCCCTCAAAGTCTCCCAATTCGGACTAATTTTGACCAATTCTGGGTTTTCCTTATGTTTGAATCCGCCAAATACAC
>JAIUND010004853.1:0-10815 GCA_034699125.1 Gisinianus flammeolus
AACATAGGACTTTACATGGGAGACAGCATGGGAACTTTCAATGGGAGACAGCATGGGGATGTAATGAGAGACAGCATGAGCCGACTAATGAGAGACAGCATTGATATCTCCATGAGAGACAGTATGCAGATTTAACATACAAAATGGCGGAGACGCCATTTTGAAAATTGCTGAATTCGCCATTTTTTTATTTTTTTGAGAGACAGCATGGGGAAAATGCATGAGAGGCAGCATAGGAAAAAACCCATGGGAGACAGCATGGGGTTTTACACGTTAAAATCTAAAGAGACAGCATCGGGTTTTACATGAGAGACAGCATAGGCGATTTCGCATGAGAGACAGCATAGGCAATTTCGCATGAGAGACAGTATGGGAATTAACATACCATGTTAAAGGATTTTGCTCCAGTCAGCTACACCCTAACCCATAAATTTTTGTACGTTGCCTTTTTGCACTAAAATATCCTCTGGGCCTGGCTGTTCGCCGAATTCAAAATTCAAATCCCATTCAATCACCTTTAAATTGAAGGCTGGAAGACACCGAACAACCTCACAAAAGTTTTAGAATGGCGTTGAAGTGTGACAAAAAAAGGTATTAATTTTAGTTAAAAATCACACAATTTTTTTATTTTCTTTAATTCCGCAACTTGTTGATTGAGTATATTTAATGAGGCGAGTGCAACAAGAACAAAATTCTTTATACACTTTCTTCTATAATATTTGTGATTTATCAATACATAACAGCGTTTTGGTCATATTTACAATGGTTTAATTAAATTAAATTTATTTTATTGTCGGCATTTCTTTTGGAACTCGAATGCTCATCTCCTTCAAAACGATTAAATTTAAATGAGCATGTGCGTTATCCTTAAAAATCTGTTGTTACTACATGAAATCATTTGCTGATGAAAACCCGTATGCTTCAGCTGCTCATAATATATTGCAATATCGGCTATGTGCCAACAAATTCGCTGTCACCAAACGACTCGTTGTGCCACCCCACAGGACTATGTTGTTAGCCGAAATTGAAAAAAATCCTTTTCTGTAGGATCACTTTTTAAATGGAAACTAAAAAACCAAACTCAGAAGGGCGCCTGTTTAAAATTTTACAAAAAACCCAATTTTGCGTTGAATACCACTGAAAAAATTAAAGGAAGGTCTCCATCAAGTTTCAGAATTCTATATTCCAACTCTATAGAGCCTTCAGAATTTGATTTTTCACATTTATTCGAGTGACTATACAAAACGGACCCCAAAATGGCCGGTAACAACGGATTCTTCCGTATTTATAAGTCGGATCAAGCAAATTCTCACACAAAAATTTCAGGCCTGACTCCACGTCTACCAATAAATCAAACATCAGCCAAATCGTTCGAGATTTGGCCGAGTTATGAATTTATTTGTGTTTTGAAGGTACGAGTAATCACAACCATTAATCACTTTATTATGGGAAAATCCTAATTTCGAAAAGTTCAAAACGAAAAACTGAAAATTCTTTCAACGTGTCAGCAGACATAGATTTAAAGACTACAAATATTTGGGTTTTATCAGGTTTCTTCCAATTTAGTCCCCACACACAATGGACGTACAACATGGCCTTCAAATTGCAGCGCAACGAATGTTTAAAAGTTTTTTGGTCGGCGTCCAAGTCCAACACTCTAAAAAACTGGAATTTTAAAATCAAAAAATTATTCGAAAAATATAGCATTTCCGATTAAAATCAAATTGAATTTAAAGTCCTACGATAAATCGAACTGATTTCGTGAAAATAAATCCAGTTTTAATCCAATGAAAATTTTCTGTTTCGATTTTGTTTTCTACATGCTGTGCATCTGCAGAATTCTGAATTCTCTGTCTACAGTAAACAGTGAAAAGAAAAAGGAAATCCCACAAATCAAAATTTGAAAACGAGAAGAAAATGTGATGTAAAGAAACTGAAAACCACACATGAAAATTCAAGCATGCCGATGGTTTTGTGAGAAGGAGAACAATCAGGGTATCCAAAATGCACTTTTTTCACAAAATTTGTACGTAGTGAAATTTCCTTAAAGTCATGACTGAAGTTTTGTACCTATTTTCTGTAGATTAAAGGAGTTGAATTAACATTAGTAAGAAAGAACTGTGTTGTGGACAGTTTTCCCGACAGATTTGACACATTCAACTGAATTCAACAAAACTCAAAAGCCATTCAGATTTCACACTGGACGGCCGTGACGAGTCAAATTAAATGACGCATTGCAAATGTATGGCAGAAAACCTTGAGATGAAATTGCAATGGAAGCAAATCTTCTAATCTTTTCCTGTACTTTTCCACAGGAGCAAATGAGAACAGAATCGGAATTTTGTGTGGAAATGAAGTCTTCTTCTTGTACTCAATTCGTCTGTGTGTAAAACTTTATTTCTCATGCCGAGATTCTGCATTTGCATTTCTAATTTCAATTTCAAATACACGCGGAATCGGCTGTTATTTATTCCCAACAAATACTTAATTCCTGTGTGGGATTTGTTTGTTTCTCAAGTTCTATAAAAAGAGTCGCACAAAAGGAAAAACGCACGGAATGACTTTCAAAGAATCATCTGTGATTGTCGTTCTCTCTTGTCTTTTGTGCTGCAGCGAAAGCAATGGAGAAATCGGCGGGAACGCAACCGCATATTTTGATAAATTGGTGGAAGATGCGTCCTTTCACTTTGTCCAGAAAAATTACGATCAAGCACTGAATTACTTTGGTCGGATTTGGGAAGTGAGAAAACGAGAATTCGGCGGAGATCACGAAATCACATTGAGAGTGCGTCAATTCATGGCTCAAACCCTGATTGAACTCACCCGCTATGACGAAGCATTCCACATTCTCCACGAGATTTTTAAAATCCGTCTGCAGATTCTCGGTATGTTTTTGAATTTTGAAGTGTGTTTAAGTCATTAAGAATTTCCCGAGTAATTTTAGCTATATTTAACGGAGTTGAACAATATTTAATATTTTAATATTCCATTGTTAATTCACAGGCGGGGAAGATTTGGACACGATGGAGACGCTGGAGAAGCTGAGTGTGATTTGGGCGGTGAGAGGAAAACACGTCAAGTCCTTAAATGCTATTCAGCGTGTTCACTCAGTAAGAGAAGCCCAATTGGGTCGAGATCACATAGAAACTCTCCAAGCTTTGTCCTCCGTGGCCATGGAGCTTTCTCTCTCTGGCCATCACAAATCCGGCTTCCAAACCTTCCAACAAGTCATCGAACTGAGTACAGCCAAATTCGGATTCGCCTCTGAAAACACCATTTCTTTCGCCTCCAAGTTTGCCACTGTTTTGTCGCTCCTCGGAGAATTTGACAAGGCATTGGAGCTCTCCCAAAACGTGTATGGAATGCAAGTGAGTCTTTTGGGAGAAAATCACATGGATTGTCTTCTCACCCTCCGCGTCATGGCTTTCATTCATTCCCAAAAAGGAGATCACGTCCAGGCCGTTGAACATGCCCGCCGGGCTTTCAAGGGCATGAATAAGGAATTTGGGGAGGAGCATCCTCTCACGATTCGAGAACTCGAATCCCTCGGGCATATCTTTGCTGACGCTGGCATGCGGAAGGAAGCAGAGGAAATTCAGTGGAAAGTGTACGAGAGCAAAGTCAAAGGTTTGGGGGCGGAGCATCCACAGACTCTGAAGCAATTGAGAGTCCTTAAGCGGATCCGACAGCGACAGAAGAAAACATTGAGGAATGAACTTTGAAATTTTGCCATTTCAATGCCATGAAAATAAATTGGAGGAAGATTTTTGGAATTATTTAATGTACAGTTTTATTTCATGCGCAAGTTAAATGCCGGTTGAGATTTTCCTTCAAGTTTTGATTGTTCGTCAAGTCAAGGTTACTCATCCCGGTTGTTCATCCTGGTTGTCAACGTGTCCATTTATATCTGTAGTGGATTTTCAAATTGATTCACAATTCTTGCTTTTAGTATTTCACTCTGCAAGAAATGTGTATTTAAATGCCGTGCGGAAAATTGGAGTTTATATGTCAAATGAGCCTGGGATTTGCACAGGCCGATTCATCATTTTTCCATTCATTCAAGCGCATGTGGAAACTCATTGTCAGTCGATTCTACTTTTCCCCATGACGTGATATTTTGGAATTGAACGTTAAAGGCTGAAGTGTGGAGAGTCAAACGACGAGTTTGCCATTCATTTCACTTCACCTTTGACCTCTTCCGATTGTGAAAAGAGTTTACCGTTCCTTTTCTCTTCTCTTCACAAGGATTTAGATTATTCAATTGAATGGAGTCAACAGCCAGACTTATCCAAACGAACTTTGCCAATTCTATTGGACATTCGACTGCTCAAGGCAAACACAAATCATTGTACAAAAATACGTACATCCACACACATAGATTTGCACAAGAAACGTGTAGAAAAACGTGTTGTGAATGTTCTGATTAATTGTAAGTAAATGCAGACGACGAAAAAAGCAAGGAAATCTCCAATTGAAAGATTTGAGCTTATCTTTACAGAATTAAAATTAGTGATTCGTTTCAAATTGGTAAAGTAGATACATTGATACATTTATCATTGACATATTGTCTATACATTTCTATATACAAGCAGTAAGCAGCCCAAATTCCAAATTTCTGTTCCTTCTTCCATGAAAGATTTTCCTTATTGAACTTTGTTCAACTGCCTATATGAATGTGTTCACTACATAAAATCTGCAGGAATTTGTTGTGTTGATGAGGATTCTCTCAATTCCCAATCGATTTGAATATCTAACCAGGAAGAATTTCATAGACGAAGGAAAAGTTCACAGTCTGTGTGAGGCACAATGAAAATGCAGAAATTATTTATTTATGGGCATTTGCAAACGACGCGGACTGAGCTGAACTCAAAAGAGAGTTTGCTCAAGAAAACTTGAAAACCGCAGACAAAGGAAAAACTTAACTTAATCTCCAATTTCTTTCTCATTTCAAAGTGCGTGTTTCATCAAGACTTTACATTTAATTTAAATGCGTTGTAAAAGTAAAATCCATTTTTTGGACAATGCAAAAACAGAAAGGTAATTGAATTATGAATTGAATCGTGGCTTCATAACTAAGATAATGGGTTTTTTAATTGTCTAACCACAGATAAAACATTTAAAACTCCAAATCAAATGGAAATTCCTTCTTTTTTTTACATAGTATGGACGAGGATTTTGTATCTGCTTCTGACATGTCATTTTGTACTAAATCTGACGATGTGTGGTGCCACAATAACCATACCGGCAACGGGAAATCCATGTTACTCTGTTAACAGTCAGAGGAAAACCACGGTAAAGGCGTTTTTCTTTTTGCTCTTTCCTTCTCTGTATAAGTAAAATTACGTTTAAAGTTTCTACCTATTCAAAAAACGTTGTAACGCTTGTCCCTGTCAAAATCTACGATATATGGACTTTTCAGACGCAACTAGCCGAAAAATACGGATTCAGCGCCCGCCAGCACATGGTCACCACTTCTGACAACTATATCCTCAAAATGTATCAAATTTACAAAGCCAATCTCCCGCCCAATCGCGGATGTGCTTTCCTTCAACATGGCTTACTCGCAGACTCTTCCAACTGGTAAACTCAACAACTCACCACAATTAATATTAATTAACCTGATTGATATTGACCGTTAAGATTTGTAAAATCTCCCCTGAAAATCTCCAATTATTTTCATTCTGTATATAAATATACACAGGTTTTGGGGAAAGGAATCTTCATTGCCGTTTCTCCTGGTGAATGCGGGCTTTTGCGTCATCCTTGGAAACTACCGTGGGAACTGCGAGTCCAGAAATCACACCATGTACAGCACAAATACAAATGACCCGCGCTTCTGGCGTTTCACATGGCATGAACATGGAGTCTCTGATTTGCCCGCAATGCTATTGGAATCCCTTCGGATTTGTGGGGGCTCAAAGTTGAATTATATCGGGCATTCCATGGGGACCACCGGCTTCCTCGTCATGCTCTCTAAAAATGGATCCATGAACTCGGTCATCAATCAAAGTATCCTGCTCGCACCTGTTGCGTACATGGGTCATTGCAACTCCCCAGCAGCCCAAGCTATTTCTAATCTCTTCCTCGTTCCATCTCCTCTGACGTCGATTCTGATGGGGACGGCGCTCTCTGGGAATGGAGAATTCTCTAAATGTTTGCCATTTGCAATTGCACAAACGTTGACTGGACTCGTGTGTGCTCTGGATAGCTGTACAAAATTCTGTTTGGCTCTTCCATTCCTCGTTTTTGGATTTGATTATTGTCAGTTTGATCCGGTGAGATGATCTGATTATTCGTTGAATCTTTAATGTTTAATTCAGGTTCGGGATGTGAATTTGAATTTGAATTTGTTCACAGAGTATTTTGGATGATATTACTGCTCAATTTCCCTGTCCTTCATCCGTCTACAATTTGATTCACTACGCTCAATTGATGAAGAGCAAGGGATTTCGAGAGTGGGATAATGGAGTTTTTGGAAATATGGTAAAGTATGGACGATCCACTCCACCGAATTATCACCTTCCCAATGTCACTTGTAAAACCACGATGATTTACTCGAATGGCGACAATTTGTCCAGTTCCACGGTCCGTTCATTTCATTATTCATCCACATTTTTATGTAGATATCGTACTTCCGCTTTTTTTCACCTATTTATTTTGTTCCCAATGTCAATTCAGAATCAGAGCTGTTGAAAGTTAATTTTGCTCTTTGTATATGTGGCCTTTTGTTTTTTAGGATGTTCAACTTCTTTACGATCGGATTGGTTCAGTGGACAAGGAAAAATGTAGAGTGACCTTGCGTGAATATAATCACATGGACTATATGTGGGCAATAGACAATAAAAATCGTTTGTATTCTCAAGTGCTAGCTGTGCTGAATGGAGAGTCGTGTTCAGGCTGGCAGTCCAATAATCCGGTCCCTTGGCCTTGTCATTCCTTCAATTGCTCCAGATGGACATGAAAAATTCCCAATTTGAAACACACTTTGAAACTTTTTGAATTTCTTTACCGCTTCCTTGATTTAAAAAACTTGTTTTAATAGGAACTGTGGGCAAGATTGAGCAGCACCCTAGAAATTAAATAACAATTAAACGGTTCAATATACATTGTTGACGTCCATATCTTTTTTAAACCCTTGTCAGTCTGGATTTGGTGCGTATGACATTTTTAATGCCAGACGTCAAATGACCGGTTCTACGGAGATTTGAACAAATGTTGCATAAAGTGCACTGCAAACAGCTTTGTTCGCTTGTGTGTGGATGCGAGTATAGTTTTCTAAAAATCATATTTCTCATTCCAGCACTGTTGCTGGCCTCAAAGTGTCAAAGTACTTTTAATCATGAGCAATTGGACCAAATATGCTTGTTCAAAATTATGAAACACACGAACCAAGAATAAGACACTTTTTCACGGTGGTGCTCAATCGCCCTATCGTTTTCGAAACCCTTTTTAAAAATTAAATATCAACTCAAATTAATTAAAAATTGAAAAAAAGTAAATCAAGCGTCGATAGACCATGAGCCAATCTTTCGTTGGACGTTTTCACAATCCAAATCCATTCGTCAGATTTTGCGTAACTGCCAAAATAGTTTATTTGTTCAATCTTACCCGCAGCTCCTCTATTGATTCTAAATTTAATTCAAATCCCTTTTTACTTACGAATAAATGTTGGACTTGAACGCCACTCAGATTTGAATAAAGTGTGAAGCTAAATCATTGTGCAAAGAATTCCACTGGAACCCCCGAGTCCAAACATTTATTCAATTGTATTATATTATTATAAACGGTTGTCTCGGAGCAAATAATTAGAATGTGAGTACTATAAGAACTACAAACCATTTGTATAATGAAGCGCATTGAAAAAATTCATATTTCAAATGGATTCGTACAATAAACCACATTTTCGGAATTCCCATCTAGTCAATTTCATTCCCGCTCGACACGTAATATGAGCAAAGATCAAATTTGAACAAGCAGTTTGAAAGGGAGCAATTATGTAATTTCTCCCCTGAATGAATTTTCAAATGTTCTGTTAAAGCGGATTTTTGTTTGGCTGCAAAGTTACACTGTGGACATTTGAATGGTCTCAAATTTGAATGGACGCTCTCCACATGTTGCTCAATTTCGAATTTGCATTTGGTTTTGAATCGGCAGTGGGGACAACGGAAGGACTTTTGATGCATTTTCATGTGATTCCGAAGAGAGGATTTGAGTCCGAATATTTGACCGCAAACAAGACTATCGAACTCTTTTTCATTCTCATTGCCGTTCTCATTGTTGTTGCTGTTAAGGAATTTTTGACTTTCTGATTCGTTGGTGGTCAAAGGAGTCTCATCGGAATTTGAATTTGAATTTGATGAAGATTCCAATGAAGTTTCCTCCAGAGTTGAATCCGTCTCCATTCCATTGTGATTGTGATTGTGATTGTGATTGTGAGCTGCAGAATGGCCAGAGAGAGTTCCCGAGTAGTCACAGAAGAAACATTCAAAGAGTTTGTCTTTCATGTGATGGATCATCCGATGATCCCGGAGGCTACTCAAATATAAAAATTCCCGACCGCAAAACTCACAGCTGTACATTTCCGGTCTGATTTGGAGGACCGAGAGTTTTTTGGGGTTGAAACAACAGCCTGAAAACACAATGAACAAAATGTCAACACATATAGTTCTAAAATATTACCAATCTCAAGTTTAAACACAGCAAACGTTTTGTTCAATATAATCTAAATACTAAATAAAGACAAAGACAATGGCGTAAAGCTTCTCAATAATTTCAAACGGTGTGCGCGCGCCAAGTTAGAGCTTTATAGCCATTTTCCAATTCAAAAATCTCTTCAAGGTGCATACATTAATGGGGTCTTAAATCCGTTGGAATTTCCCCATTGTCATTTTTTCTATCGATGTTCATGGCTCGTGTAAAATATTTGTTGCCTGTGTGCATTACACAGACAATGTGAAAAGGATTTTCATCAGAGTTCGACGCCGTTTAAGAGTTTTCGTTATGTTGTGTACTCACTCACGCCGGTAGAAGTTGATATGGTAATGCAGTTGAATGAAACGCCTACAAAAAATCTTAAGCTCCACATCAAACTCTGATCAAAACGCCTTTTGATATTGTCGTTTGAATGAAAGCCAAACATATTTTCGCTCGACCAATAGAAAATGACAATGCAAAAATGCCAACGGAACAAATGTGGAGAAATGAATTCATGTCTTTTTTTGATTTGCGTGTTCGCAAATTGACTGACGATACGATATATTTTGAAATGAATTACCATTTAGAACATTGCAGAATTCATCCAGTTTGAACCAACAATTCGGATGTGGACAACAATGTGTTTTGGCTTCTTTCAAGTGAGCTGCTAAATGCTGCGATAGGCATTCCTTTCGTTTGGCTGTGTAGTCACACTTTGGACATTTATAAGGTTTCAGATTCAAGTGGATATTTGTCATATGTCGGGACACGCTCCCTCGATGCTTCGTTCGATATGAGCAGAGTGTACAACAAAATGGTTTCTCTCGTCGTTCATCCTCATCCATTTGCACATGATGTTCCAGAGTGGACTGTGGAGCCCATGCAATGCGAGTATTCGTGTCCCAGGTGTGAATTTGCATGTGCTCAGTTAACAGTTCACTTTGACTGGATTTGAAGGGGCAGAAAGTACATTCAAAATTGTACAACAACTCTTCTCTCTGAAAAGGTTTGTCGCCGTGATGGATTTTCCTGTGATTCAAGAGTTGACTCGGGTACAGGAATTTCACGGGACAACATTCACAATCCAGCCATTGTTTGACGGGCGGAGCTTCCGACAGTATCGAATGCAGCATTTTTAATTGAGTGAACACACACAGATAAAATGCTCAATTTCTAATTAGTCAATCACTCTGTTCCCACACATTTCCTGCCACTTTTTTCTCACGTGCAACAAATTTGGAGATTTGATGTGGACGTCCAAAAAATTAACACACACACACACACAGGGACAAATATTGTACGGTGTTGTAGTTTTGGGGTGATGAGGATTACTTCAATAATACGCAATGCTATATATAGTTTGGTGTCGACTTGTGTGTGAGAAATAAAAATTTGATGACAAACGGAAGTCCATTGAATTTTACAACCAGCACACACACACATAAAATTTATTTAGTTCGTTTTGACTTTCCACACGGATTTTACTGTGCCTTATAGTTTGGCAGTTTGGAGTCTAAAACTATATTCAAATCTATTGTCGTCAACTTCCAACAACTTCAACTGCATGGTTTCCATAGTAATTGCTTTTGCTATGGCATTGTCATTTCCAAAGATATTTCCATTTCAAAAATGCAATGAGATAATGAATAATGAGAAGAAAAACATCTAAATTAAATGTAATACACACAGTAAACAAAATAAAAGGCTGATATTTTTTGTTGTCCCCACTGAAACTTTTGAATTGAATTGATCCTTCATTCACTTCAAACTTATCATTCGTAGTGCTCACAAATTGATGAAAAGTCTCGAGCGGCGATGAACTTGCGCAAATTATTTTAGCCAAAATAATTCAAAATCCTCCACAAATAATCTGAATTTCTGAATTTCTAAATGTTTTTTCAAACTCGAAGTTCACTTCTGACACATTTTGCTACAAAAAAGACAAATCGTTCTTTGTGGTGTTTTGAGTTTGAGTGTGTGCACACTGCGCCAGGAGCTGATATTTTCGCTCAAAAAATCAACAGCGCCCCTACTGGCACTCTTGGCATTAAGAAACTCATTTGGTCAGGAAAATAGTTGAGTGGCGTCAAAGTTCATCATAAAATGTACGAGTTGTATTTA
>JAIUND010004854.1:0-10815 GCA_034699125.1 Gisinianus flammeolus
CTTTTTTTCAAAATTTGTAAAACTGTGGGGTAAACTCTAGTCACCATGGGCCAGGGCAAGTCACCAGTCCAAAGGGCAAGTCACCAGTCCAAAGGGCTAGTCACCAAAAAATGGTGACTAGTTAACAAGTTGGAATAGGCCCTGACAAAAGGCGTTGAAATACTTTCAGCGGCGTTGAAATGACACAATGATTTTCACTAAATTTGGTCAATAGGTATACACACAAACAGAAGATTTCATGAACGATGCAAAAGTTAGACTAGAGCAAAGATAAAAATGGTAATAATACGATAAGGGGAGCTTCGCTTCCTAATATTGAGAAAACTTCCGATGACTTGTAAGACCACATAAATAAATAAATAGAAATCCAAATTCCGATTCCAGATCGCATGAAAAATCAATCTGGCTCCAGATTCCAGAAAATAGCAAGTCACAATTAAATGCCAAAGTTGGATTAATCGAGATTATGGTCAGGACGACAATGCGAAATGAGATTGTTGAGAATGCTGAAAAAGTAAAAAAAAACCCGGCTGTCAATAAATCGGAGGTGATCAATTTACTATCCATCCCTAATAATTAAAGGCCATTCCCCTGTAAAATTCAATGGAATTTAAATAATTTAATAGATCAATCCTGTGTGATTAATTCTTCAAAACTGGAGGAATTTTATTTTATAAAAATGATGAATCAAATGGAGAATCCGCCAAAAAAAAATATCCGCGTACTCAAATTGTCGAATGTGTATTGTAATGTACTTAATGTGTGTGAATAATGTAAAATGGCGTGAAACATCAACCATTCATTTCAAGTGAAATACCCTAATGAAAAAAGTCAATGCATGTTAATAGCGTGTGAAAAATGAATTCTGTTCTAACGTGGAATGAATTTTCATCTCCGAATTTCTCTTATCTTTAATTTTTGCATATTCCACAGTCTGCATGGTCTACTTCACGATAAGAAATGGATTCGAATGGCGTCCAACTCTTACAAAATTATTTGCATTTTCCGACTCTTTTGTGCGAAATCCTTGACTCGTTTGGGAGCTTCAAATCTCATTCAAATTCTGGATCTCACAATTCCATCACAATAATTTATTGTCAATAATTGTGATATCGATAATGAAAGTGGAGATTTAAAATAGATAATCAGCAAACTAAATAGTTCTGATTGGACACAAAGGTCAAGTAACTTGGCCCGACACATTCGTGCTCATTCGGGGGAGAGACCCTTCAAATGTTCACTTTGCCCCTACTCATCAGCTTCAAGTTCGGATTTGAAAAAACATCAAAAAATTCGGCACGCTGAAAGTCTGTCAAAATGTAGTTTGGTCAACTGTCCATTTTGGGCGATGGATTTGAAGAAGCTGGCGATTCATCTCAACACTCACAATCTCCCACGAGTTCTTCTCCATCGACTCTAGCTTATTTAATTTATTTCAATTACCTCATTTAAAATCAATGCAATAATTTAATCAAACAAATTTAGAGTCAACCGAATAAAAGTTTAAATGATGAAATAGTGGAGGAATTAAACAGAGGAATCGAAATCATCGTCATTTGAATTCTCATCTCATCTTTTCAGTGCATATACATTCACATGATTGTCATTCAACATCCCTTTCATAGTATTCATTTTGGATTTCGCTGAACGTCGCTATATTTTAATGTTAAAGTTCGATGCCGTTCATGAAAAACGTTTGAATTTTGTAGTCATTCTCCACGTGGATCGTGACAAAATCGATGTTTAACTGTGAAACCGATTTCGAGTAGATTTTTTTCGTGTGGCGTCGAAATCGTTCAATATTTACTTAATCTCGTGGATTTAAATATTCACAATTTCATTATTAAAAGTTCTTGTTTTTGGAAACAAAAAACTTGTCGAATCAAATAAAGAATTTTTCAAACCAAGAAAACGTTGGCTATAGTATTTATATACACATAGAAATCGAATTATCAACATATTCCAATTAAATCTTACTCGAGAATTGGGCATAAATGGCGTTAAAGTTTGACAGAATTTTAAAGATGAAATTGTCAACTTTTGAAGTACAATTTTCTCGCAAGGTAGCAAATTGTAGAAGGAAATTTTAATCAAAAAAATTAGAATATATTTTAGGCGTACTTAATTGTAATAAAATTTTAGTCGCAGCATTTTTCGGCGTTTTGAAGTTATACAATTTTCAGATTTCTGCATTTAAAATGCATTGACGACCGACTTTTTATCTCTTGTTTCCATTTTGTCCTACTTGACACCACATGTCTAAAAACTTACGATATTCACTGGTTTGACTAGTTAGATTGTGCACAAAAGGGAAATTATTAAAAATAAGATAAATGCCAAAGATGCATTCTTTGGGTTTTTAGCGTTTTGATCTGAATCTGGACCATGCTGTGCTCTGCAAAGAAGTGTTGTGGAACCGTTCGGAGCCTTAACAATTTAGAAAAAGAAAATTGAATTTGTGCAGAGAAAAATATAAAAGAAAAGAAACATTTTCCCACAGGAAGAAACTTTCCATTAAAGATTCATAAAAACGATAATTCCGAAAAATTACGGAAATAAAAATGTTTTGACTTTCCCTTCGCACAATTTAAGTTTATAGAATTTTCAAGCCTCTCAAAATTATACAGCTCTGGAATGTAAAACATTTCCCTACATATGTACACAATGCCAATGTGAATGACGAGAAAATTCTTGTCAGCAGATTTTGTGTGGGTTTAGAAATATTGGGATACCAAATGGATTTGGGACCTGAAACGGAACATGTTTAATTACCTGTTAAATGGATAATAGAAGAATGTAGAATGGATTTATTTCTATTCCACAAAATCGGGCCAATGGGGAAAGATGAGCTCAAGAGCTTATACAGCTTTTAGCTATTTAAAAAGAGAAGCATCTACGTCGACGGAGAAATATCCACCGGGATTTCATTTAATGAGTTGTATTGTTGCTCGTATAAATCCCGAATGAGTCCACATCCAAAATTCTCGCGTCATCAACAAGTCAACAAGCGCTAATATGGATTTCATATTGGAAATCGGATACGATACATATAGCACACTTTGTACAGAGATGGATCGATGTACAGCTGAGAGTTCAATTATTGAACTTCAATATACCACTGGTATAGAAAAAAAAGAGAAAGAGAGACTTTGATGAGAGTTCAAGATTGAATAAAAGGGAAACGAGAGATTTGACATTTGACAACTATATTTCAATGGTGTGTAAAATTCTAGAGGGAAAATTCATAATCCTTTTGTCATTATTATTATCTTCTTCCTTATGTAGTGTCGTCTGGATCTGGAACCTCAACCATTTTGAATGACACAGAGCAAATCTATTGAGAAAATCTCATGTACATTTTCACTCCCAGTCTGATTTCTCTAGGTGTTAATTATTCATCAATCCAAGGACGAATCCGGGTTTCCTATACGCCTACCCTCAAAATCTTAGAATGAAGGCTCATATATAATGAGTAGAAATTAAATATTAAATGTTCTTGGTTTCTATAATTTGAATCCCAACTATGAATGTCTTGAAGGGAAGTGAAGGTCTAAGGGATTGGTAACTATTCTATGCTTTTAATTTCTGGACAGAAAAAGAGAAAGAGAGGGTGTTAAATGTAATAGCTACTTGAACTATATTAAATTAAATAAATGTGTTTGTGTGTTTTCCGTGGGAGATTTTGCTTTTGAAAAGATTGAATTTACATTTATTTAAAGGGAGGTGAATTGAATTGATTTTAAGCTATAGGGAAAGCAGAAGAAGGGATTTTGAGAGAAATTAACAATTGCATTTGACCAAGAGGCCGAGAGACACGACAAGGAATTTTGAAGATTTCCCAATGAAAAGTAAATAAGAACGGAACCCAATGTATACACATATGAGTAAATACAACGTATAAACTGGATATGAATTCATTAACATGTAGTTGAGTCATTAACGCTTGAGTCATTTCAAATGTCTAAAGACTTTAGAAAGAAATAATTGAAATGTTTCAGCTGGGAAGACTTCCGCGGAATATTTCCTTCAACGTTTCGCGTCCTCGCACAGTTGGAGAAGGAAAATCAATGAGAAAATCTTGAATGAAATCGATTTGAAACTTGCAGATGATGAAACTTTGTCCTCTTTTTCTTCCTCATCTTTTTCCTCTTGAACTTCATCTTTTTTCTCTTTTTGTCCCTCATATATTTCATCTTTTTCTTCATCTTTCTCTACCACAAGTTCCTGCAGCTCCTGCACGCACTCTCCTTTCACGCACCACTTTCTCTGTGATTGTGACATCCCTTCAATTTCAATGTCATCCTCTTCATCAGGATCGTCTCCACATTCGGTCCCATCTGCCCATCGGAAATTCATCTCCACGCACGTCCCACTTTCTAAATAAACAGTTTGAGTACAAATTGTCATCACTATTTCGGAAATAGTATATTTCCATTGGCAATCGATTTTTACAACGAGTCTGACCCATCAAATGTGAAAGCATTTAGAAAATCCTGACCTGAAAAGGACCAAGTGGAATTCCGTGCTTGTCCTAAAACGCAAGACATTTTCTTACAGTTGATTGGTTTCTTGCAGGCTTTGAAGGTCTCCGGCAAATCAAAAGACCGAAAGAGTAAACCATCCCATAGAAGTGAGCATTGCTCATCTACAGAGTAGATTTGACCCGGAAGTCGCGAATCCCATTCCGCATCGTATTCTTCATCCAAATTCCCAATATCTTCAAGACAGGTGACAATCCCATCACTGAAAACAATACAAATACGATAATTCGCAATAATCAAAGCTGTTTTGTGAGGAAAATATTACAAAATAAATACGAGAAGAATTTAGTTTTTGTTTGATCACAAAAGGATTTCCAGAAGTATTTTGGAGCAGCTGGACCAAGAAAAGGGCTGAGTCGCCACATCATAATACATGATGTGTAAAATTTCATTTTCATTTGAAGTCCCCGCCAGAGTTGAGTTCTGCACCGAATCCTCTTGCATAAAGGTTGCGCAGGGTTCTTCATTGTCGTGATGAAGACCCAATCTGAATCCCGCACAGAAACAAATGACTCGTTAATCCAAACTATGTGGGAAATAAGTAGGAAGGGAAAAAGTCAAATAGGGAAACCTTACAAATGGCCAAGTTCGTGGGTGATGACGGCGCCGGACAAGAATCCCACATCTCGTACCACCGCAATATTCAGTCCTTTCGTACAAATCCCTGCAGAAACAAAGACCAAATAAAATGTCAAAAGTACAAATAATATTGAATGCAACGACCACTTGAATTTGAATAGGAAATTATATTCAAATTTTGAATCTTAGATTGGAGACAGGGAGTGTGACAATACCCCGTATGTTGGCAACCCCAAAAAATTGGCATGCGTTCTGATCATCCCAGCACAAACTGTTCCGTGTGAAAACGAGAATAGCGTCAAAATCCTCTGTTGCCCTTTCTATTTCAACTGGAATGTTGTCGAGATCCACAGACAGGAAACAAGATTGATTTCCTTCATGCTTTGTTGAATGTACAAATGTGCTAGCGTTCATGGTCAAAACGGGAATGACCTCAAAGTCCAAATCAATAAAGTGACCCAGCGAAGGATCCCAAAAATGTTCAGCAGTGATGGAGAGCAAAGTATTGACGTACAGAGACATGTTTCTTCGCGCATGGTAACTCGTCATTGAGGCATCACAAAAGACAAGAAGCTTCAGTACATGAAAACGACTTTCGTACTGGTCCTCGTCAGATATTCCCTCGGTCACTGTCACTGTCGTTGTGGCTTGAGTTAGACTGGAAGAGACCGGTTGGGGAATGAGAGCAGGGAAATCGACTACAAATGTTAGAGCCACAGTTAAAATCATTTTCTCCAAAAATTCCACATTTCGAGAATTGTGTTTGCACATATATAAATAACACTCGCTGCAAAGAATAATCAAAAATCAGAAAATTCGTTTCTACAAAACACAAGAAAAATTCCACAAGGTGTCTATTCATTAATCCAGGCTCAAAATATTAATACATTAATCGGGTCGTCATTCGTCAAGAGCCGAAGGAAGACAAAAATAGAGTGGGAAATATATTACTGGAAATATATTACTGGATTCCTTTGAGACATTTCTTTGTCTACAAGAAATGCATCAATTGCCCAGCACTAAAACCTCAACTAAACTGTCAGAATTCGTATTAAAAGTCATGTATCGACCTTCCAATTTATCAATATATTCTATCCTAAAATACTGATAATTTACACAATTATATACGAAATGGTTTTAAAGTAAAATGAAGCCGAATGAACTTCAAGGGATTTAATTTGGTTTATTGTTAATTAAAATCAAGTTTTATTTTACAGAAATAAAAGTCGACTATCAAGTCGAGAAGTTTGTATTGAAGTTGTTGTACACACGGAAAGTCAGTTCAGCAGATAACCAAAATGAGATGCGAGCCATCATGGCTATATGTCATTGCATGGACAAAAACATATGTAGTACAAATTAACGTTACACATTTACATGTTCATTTCATTCATTCTCTCTCTCTCACACACACATTGAAAACGTTTCATGGCATAACCACACATGACTCAAGACTCAATTGAGCCACAGCTAAACGTTTAAAATATAGGAAATGCCAACTCATCAGCCATTTTTTGCGAACAACACAATCCCAGTACAATTTGAAATGCGAGAACGAGTAAATTTGATACTTTGTTTTCTCATGACAACTTCGTATATAGAAAAAGAAGTTTCAAAATAATTTTACAACTTTGTGTTGATGCGGACATTTCTCCGCGATACACACATGACATTTAAAACCATGGTGCAAAGTGAGCCTTTTCATTGTACACAGATACACGTGTGAATTTGGATTTGAATCATTTCCCCATGAATAGGCAAATAATTCTTATTAGCGCGCAGTAATCAAAGGACGTTATCGGATTTCATGAGACAGCCGGGCCAAAGCAATTACATCGTAACTTATTTTTGCACGTACGGATTTGGAATAAAAAATACAATTCTGAAAGCTGAGAATGTCAGTTGTTTTGTGGCATAAGGAATTCTGGGGCCACGTCGTGGTTCGGGAAAAAATAAATCTCAAAGATCGCGGGAAATGGGAAAATTCCTCGCTTCTTCGCGGAAAAAATCGACACAAATATATGGCCAAAAAAGTTATGTATGTCACTTTCGGTTTCAAGGTCAGTAAGTGACATTGGCTTCAGGTCAAAGAAAATAATGACCTTGAAACCGGAAGTGACATACATAACTTTTTTGGCCATATATTTGTGCGTCTTGTCGATTTTTTCCGACGCTATAGTTCAAAGGGTCTCCGCAGGAGGCGCTCAAGTGTAAAAGGTCGCGGAATGACCTCTCTAGGTCATACCCGTGGGCCAATTTTACTGGAACTCCCAACATGTGTTTTCAAGGTCAATATCTAGTGACCCTCCAAGTTTCATCAACTTATCTTAAGAAACGGCGAAGCTGGAGCAAAAATCCCGGCCACGGAATTTCTCGACGGCAGTGAACGAATTTTCTCAATCATGGATTTTCCCTCTCACATATAACGACAAGGGTGTGATCGTTGTGGAAAGTGAGCCCGGCAATCCCTCGCCTTCATCGCTTGTTTAAACGGAGTCAAAAAACTTTAAAATATCGGGCCAACGTTGAAACGTTTCATGACGTCACGATTTGGAAATTCCGGGATGCTTTATTCATTTCAACGGAAATGGTCCATTTGCTGCAAATGATTTGCATCTCGGACTTGACTCTAACGAAGGATAAAAACAAGAACAGGCAAAGGCCGTTTTTTGGCTGACCCTTCAAGGGAATGACCAATGACCAAGGTCAATTTTATTTTTGAAACTAAAAATAAATGATGAGCAGAGATTGGGATTCGCTGATAAATCCCGCTAAATATGGACTGAATAAAAATGATTTTAGAGGCTTATCGTAAAATTCTATACGGACATATTGGCTTGTCGGTCTTTGCATGGTCAAAACTGTGGATTTACTGCTAATTTCACACAAGATCCTTCCCCTCTAAAAATACTATTGGTACATGAATTGCATAATCAATTATGAAAAATTTTAAACGGCGTTGAAGTGTGCGCAACATTAATGTTTGT
The DNA here is from genome assembly GCA_034699125.1 of Gisinianus flammeolus. NCBI lineage: Eukaryota > Metazoa > Arthropoda > Collembola > Symphypleona > Katiannidae > Gisinianus > Gisinianus flammeolus. The sequence goes on from JAIUND010004854.1 coordinate 8,108, forward strand.
GAAATGAAAGAGAGGTGGAGATTGATTCCTACATTTGTGGGCTCATCGTCTTCGTTCGTACGCGCATTTACCATTGAAGTTTTTTTTCATCCATTTACATATTTTTCAATGTGGACGTCAATCCTGCTCTTGCAGGATTTACGGAACTATGAAACTAAAATGGCAATGAAACCTAATAACCAAACGAGGAATACAGATATTCATGTGTAATAAAATAAAACTTAGTCTGTCATGTAAAATACAAATTCAATTTGTAATTCTAATTCCATTGTAATTCACCATGCAATTAAAATTCAGACAGTTGAACAAAACAAAGGAAATGTTTTCCTCGAAAACAGTAAACAATTCATATGCTAAACCAAAATGTCGACGTCAACCTGTCACAATTCCATACAAATCCACAACTTCAATTTGTATATGACGCATTTTCGAATTGAACTCAACTCCAGACTCCAGATGGCAAGGATTGTGCAATCACGCACAATCCATTTCATTTAAATCGAAATATAATTCAGTCTCTTAAATTTTAAATACAACAAGCCCATTTATTTACACATATATATAGTACTGTAGCTACTTCTACAAAATCGCAAGTTATGACCGTTCAATTAATTCAATTAAGTTCACGTCAATTCAAGTGTTTAACCGTTTCCTCCTGCATTTGTATTATTGGTCTTGCGGGGGCCTTCCTTCTCTCGACTCGTCCGAAACCGCAAGAAGAAGCACAAAAATGTGAAAACAAAACTCAAAAATTAACGGAGCAAAAGAAAATTCTTGAGATGATTTCAAAGAGAATCCAGAAAGAATTGGTTGCCATGAAAAATCCTCGAGATTGTTCAAGGACTTTCAAATGTGGTTGTCGCGTGGGTGAGGATTCTTTTTTCACATTCATGTTTTTTCCACTGGGAAAACTAAATATGAATAATTGTAAATGAGTATAAAATAAATCAGTCTGATATCGCTTGGAATATTTGGATTTGGAATGGAATTTCCCTTGAAAGGTTGTGGATTTGGCTGTCAAATGCATCAAAAGATTGAATGCCTCATGATTTCTTGGGCCTTGAAGCTTCCCCTCATTCACGATGACAAATGGTGGTTTTCCGAGAGCTGGACCACTTATTTCCGACCGTTCGGCTCGAATTGCACTGTGAATAATCAAACCATTCACTACACGTGGTAAAGATCTCTGCGATACATATTCCTGATTGCTTGTAGAATTTCCATTTTTTTGGTTGTTTTTGCCTACTAAATTATAATTGTAATTGATTTCTCTTAAAGGGGAGGGAAATCGAATCGAAATTCGTACCCATTGAAAGACGGAATCCCCATTCCACGTCAACTTGGAAAAAAACTAGTTGGCAATCATGATTTTCCATTTCTTTGGTTGGTCGGTCAATTTACTCAACATGTTTTCACACTGAACGATGAAACCCGTGGAAATTTCACTCAGTTTCCAGAATCACTCGGGATTCAGTTGCGCAAATATGACGTGATTGAGCCCCAAACTCCGGTTTTTGGGTACGTTTCCTTTGTTTACGTTTGGAATTTTGAATCACACATGTAAAGGAAAAAATATGAGCACACACAGTCATATATATCAATTTTCATTCTAAATTTATCTTTCCCGCGGAAATGATAGAATGCACGTGCGACGGACGGACAAAGTTCAAACGGGAGAAGCCACTTTTGTGCCCAGCACCGTTTTTTGGAAAGCGGCTTTGGATGCAAAGAAACGGCTGGGATTTCAAGGGAATGTGACCGTTTACATTTCATCAGAAGACAAGAACGTTCTCTCTGAATTTCAGAACACGTGAGACAGAACACAGAATATTTGATGGGTTTGAGTCTCATTTTGACTTTGACACAAGAAAACTGAACAAGTTCGTTTTCATTTTCATTTTCATTTGGATTTTATAGTACATTCTGCCGAGTTGAAGATGCGTCGTGGGACTTTGTGGGTGGTCCACTCCGGAAGTCCTTGGAAACACAGAAGTCGCGACTGACAGAACTGTTTGGGATCATTCGAGACCTCTGGATGTTGCTCCACTCGGATTTTGTCATTTGCAACTTTTCATCTAATGTGAGTTGAATTAAAGGTCTCGCAGAATATATCGTGTTAAGTTCAAAAGAGGTCGATAATCGTTTGGCCCCCAACGAAGCATATGCGTATGCACACAATGTGTATTCACCCTCCGGGGCCAAATGATTATCGTCCTTTTTTGAACTTAACAGACGATATGTCCATCTGCTTTCATAGCCTTTTCATTGCCAAATATTTGTAAAAGGGAAATCTTTTGAACTTTTGAATTTGTTTGCATCTTCTCGCAGATTGGCCGGCTGCTTGTGGAATTGAAGAGTTTTGTTGTTGTAAATGTGGACGATGCAATTCACTCTCTGGACTCGTGTTATTTCTATCATGCTCACGCAGCTCAAATGGACATCCCATCAAAAGTTGTTTTTGTTTAAACATTACAATAATGGAGCGACGTGTAAAAATGACCAGCAAAGTTTTTCCACAATAACGCAAATTCTAATGAGCGGATTGCGATTGTGCATACGTCAGGCGAAAGATTTTCTCACAATTTAACGACGCCGGATTTACATTCTTTTCAAAGGACATCGCACGCTTTCTATGGGAAATTAGCTTTCTATGGGATTTGGCTCAAAATTGGTAGGGAGGTAGTCTAGAGGTAGGGGAACAACATTTT
>JAIUND010004855.1:0-10815 GCA_034699125.1 Gisinianus flammeolus
GAGACTGTTTCTCCACTCGCCAGAGGAAACTCGGCTTGAGTGAAAGTATCGTTATTTTGTATAAATATTTTAATAATCTTTGAAGTATATCCTTCAAATTAAAATAAAACAATATTGATATCGATATAGGATAGAATGTGTAGAATGTGTTTACACCAAGGTGGTAAAACCCCGGATTATTTAATTAATTCAATTAGGTTGAGTCCATGGAAATTGATCAGTATGGTCGTCTTTGGGTTGTTGATGTTGGGAGAACAAATATCCTGGGAGCCACACCAAATAACCTTTGTTCCGCCAAATTAGTCATCTTTGATTTGAAGAATAAGGATAAAATCATCAATACTTTTATGTTCCCGGACAATGTCGTTTCCAAACAATCGAATTTACTCAAGGACATTCAAGTGGCTTGTACAAGCGAGACGGATTGTTTTGCCTACATTTCCGACCTCTTTGGATTTAAAGTGATTGTGTATGATCATAAAAATCAAAAGTCCTGGTCAGCTTCTCATCCATCAATGGCTCCCAAACCAGAATACATTAATTTCCAAATCGATGGTAAAACAGTTCTCCTCACATTATTCATTATGTATTCATTGTTTCAACGCAACCTATACATACACAACTTGACAATTTTCTTATTACATATTTATCTATAATGGAAAAGGTAACAATATACTTACTTTTTACCTTTGTGATGTTGTTCTTCGGGGATTAAGGTACAATCACATCTGCTCCATTTGGAGTCGCAGGCTCCGCATTGTCACCCAAATCTCGGAAATTTGATACTCTCTACTACAGTCCGATTGCCGATGTGAAGATCTACGCCGTCAAAACTGATGACTTAAAGAAACCAATGGCCAATTTCAATTTGGCTGACCAACAAGTGACCGTTTTGGCCAATAGAACTGGACAAAGTGATGGATGGGCTATGGACAATAATGGGAAACTTTATTTTGGTAATTTACCAGAGAGTGCAGTGTATGAAACCGAGACCAAACGTAATCAAACACGAGTGACTCCACGAAGGCGAGCTCAGAATACTCAAGACCTTCAATGGCCAGGTAAAAAATATATATATACTTACCTAATTTCTATAACTTGATCTTCTCCGTCTCAACGTAAATTCAAGTTTGAGATTCTTATAGGAAATTAAATGTATGCTCATTTCCTTTCCGTATTTTTTTTTTTTACAGATACCTTTGCTTTTGACAACGATGGATGGTTAGCAATGACAACGACAAGGTTTCAATTTTACGACGATGCAGCTTACAAATTTAATGGTGAGTGTTTATTTTCAATCATTGCAAATTTTCCTGAATTTGGATATCAAATCAATATTAGATATAAGCTATGGATTTTACACATTTTCTTTAACATTTTTTGTATAGAAACCAACTTCCGTGTGGTTCGATTTCTCACATTTTCCAAAGCATACAGTCAAGACCCTTGAAAATTGGCCGTCCATTGCTGATTTTATGTATGCCATGCCACATATGTCATTGTTTTTATGCACACTGAAAATATGTACATATGTCACATACAATGAAAAGCAATAAGAAATGAGAGAGTAAATCTAAAGACAAATATACTTGACATCTCGGATTTATTTTATATTTCACGAAAAAATATTTAATTGTCTATTCTCGTCATGTGTGTGGTTGTTTAATACGTTTTAACAATGTATTTTTCCCCTTCTACGATATATTTTCATACCTACTAGAACGAGTCGTTGTAAAAACGACATGTGATCATGGACAAAGATTTTACAAAATAAAACTTGGAGTAGAATAAAATTTCTGGAATGTGTTGGAAATTACTATCCACAACAAATGGAATGTGTCGAGTGAAAGTTGTACAATACTTATAGACAATTTCTATTAGAAATATAACAAAAGAAAACGAAAAATTATAAAACTTATAGTACTTGAATTAAAATCTAATAAAATGAGCATAATAGCTCATCATTGGTTTTTTGAACATCATAAAAGAATATATATATGTATTTTTTTTATTAATCTTGGATACAGTTTGAACAAAAAATCCATTTTATACATATCTGCTGTATTACAAAAACTACAAATCCAGAACCGTTTCAAAATCATTGTATATTTTCATCCTTGCTAGATGCGAATACCGCACATACTGTTATAGAACCCCATGTAGTACATGCAGAATTCTCACGTTCCCCACTGAGGTTCTATACGATTTTCCGAGACAACCCTGGGGGTTCTATTACAGTATATTAACGGTATTGTTCTTTTTTTTTTAGTTAATGGTCAAATATATAGTTTGAATGTGAGTATATAGATAGAATTAAAAAAAAAAAATTCCGAACTTTACTAAAACTGTAAATGTATACGCATTTCAATTAAATGGCTCGGTTACACTTGAGAAATTGATAATTTGATATAATTGAAAGGTTTGACGAAAGTACTAATAAATATTTTGAAAACGTCCAGACGGATTAATAATTAAATCTCACTAAATTGTATTTAGTATATATTTATATATATATTTATAGAGTCGGATGTTCGAGATTCAGGTCATGTAATTTATAGTATACTTGTAAGTAAGGTGTATATATATTAGTTGAATGATTTTTTTTTATATATTTATATATGTACAGGTAAAGCTTTTGTTTATACACTTTGCCCATAATATATTATGGGACCCATCAACAATATTTACACTGCTGATAGTAATAATTCCTAAGGATAATTGTATTTAGTCACAACTGTGTGTTCATATACTCATCAACATTAAAATTAAAAAGGGGAAACATGATGTGTGTCCACACACAAAATTAACTGCAACAATCTATAACATTTCCACCCAGAACTTTCAAATGACAAAAAGCGAAGGAAAAAACTCTCTATATAAGTACTTACATATATAGCGTAGAAGACTGAATTCAAGTTGAAACAGTACAGTACAGTTACAGTTTAAAACTTTAACAGGCTTTATCGAATGATTCATAATTCATTAATGAATCTCACTGGTCGTCATTTGACTAAATTTGAGAGAAAAAAACTGGAGATACATCTAGAGAGACTTTTCTACAGTGAACCGAAGTATAAATAAAAGTTAAAGTTAAATACAATTGACGCAGTAAAAAAAAAAGTGTCGCCGCCACTATAGAAGACGAGAATTAATTACGACTAATAATAACTACTAGGATATATACATGTATAAAGTAAAATAATAAGCAGTTATATAGGAAATGTGTGGGTGGGCGTTTTGAAGCTGCATTTGATCTTGCGAGTGACTGACTAGCATGGGTTTTACTATCTTTGTCGACGGTAGATGATCATCTCTGTATGGCTGTTGTGTATTGTGTGTATATAGGCTAACCTCATAATTGAATATCTTCATACATAACAAAACCTCCGGGAATTCCAGAAGTATATAATTGTTGTTGTTGTTGTTGTTGCTGTTTCTGTTGATCCACATGATGACCATTTCCCACTTCAAAAGACAATAGAAAATACTTAAGTGTTTTGTTTTTTTTTTCAGTTAGAGATGAAACAGGTTCTAGTTCCCGTCTTATGTTCCCTCAGTCTGCAAAAAGAAACAAACAAACAAAAAAATTACATAGTGTACAATGCAAAGTCCATATAGCAAGTACGCCTCGTTAAGTTTAATATGTTTATTTACAAGATGAACTTGTAAATAGTATTTAGTATTTAGTATTTACTAAATACAAATATCATCAATATGTTTTTCATTTTTCTTGCTAAATCCGTCTAGTTTGAGTTTGATGACAATATTTTTTTAAGTATTAAATGATGTTTACCATGAGGGGGTAGACGAAAGTTGAAGCTAAATCACTTCCAAATGGATTTTCTACTACACACGAAAATTCTCCCATATCTTTCCATCTTAAATTTCGAATCAACAAGTTTCCGTTTGAGTTTACCTATATAATGAACAAAAAAAATGAAAAAATAAATAAAACAATGTAAAAAAAAAAAAAAACGTATCCACAATTTCCAATGTCTTGAAAATTTTGATCTTTTTGTTGTTTTTTGTTTTGTGCATATATTGCAGACTGTATTTACCTGAAACCGTTTACCGGAAACAATTCGTTGACCATCAGCATCGATCCATGTGATTTTGGGCCTGGGTCGACCACCACCACGACACGGTAACACAATATCACTACCTATTGACTCCATGTGTAATGTTTCAGCAGCTGCTACATAAGCTGGAGTTCCTTTCCTTCCTTTTTTACTGTAGTACATGGGTAGTCTGTACTCGCATTCTGGTCGGATTTCCTCGGATGGATCATCTTCTGTTAATTCCCACACAAAAGAAAGCAAAGGCAAACGCCAAATTAGTATGTACATACTTGAATTGAAATTTCCTTGCATTTTGATCACACATTTTTCTTTATTATAATATACAAATATATACAAATATACTGTCAAAATTATGTACCTTCAATGACGACGAGAGTTGATGCAACGACTTGTCTTCCATTATTGTCAGCAACACATGTGTACATTGCTTCATCTTCTGGACGAATACATTGTAAAGGAAGTTTGGACTTGACTTTGGCCATGACAAATCCAGTTTTGTCGCCACCAACAAATGCTCCTGTGGACCCAGTTCTCTCTACATGATTTGTCAATTCTTCCGAACTGTATGACAAGGCCTACAGATAATAAATGTATAAAAAAATAACAATGATAAAGTCTTTAGTCAAATTGTAACTATATAGTATATGTATCGTATGGTGCATTTTTAATGCATGTGAGTCATAATCAATTTGGATTTGAGCATATATATACATATATCTACATATGAAACTTACAGGGTCGATGGAGATTCCATTTTTCATCCATTGGATCATTGGGGGAGGTGAACCCACGGCTTGGCATTCTATAGTTAAATCACTATGTAATCGGACGGAGAGTCGGGTTGGTGGAATTCCTTCCAGTTCCAACCAACTTGTCGGGGTTTTCGGACTGGCTGTTGTTCCCTTGTTGGACTTGGTTGATGGTTGTATTACTTGGACGGAATCATCGGCGAGTTTCACATCAGATTCGAGATTACTAACCAACGGCTCTGGACTCCATGTCCGTTTCTCTTTCGTAATCTATATATATACAAAAGGAAAGAGGAGTCGGTATGATTAGATAAGTCACTCATATTATTTCATTATTGAAGGATTCTATATATGAATTTGAAGGAGATTGGATTGAAAATGAAAATATGTGATTGTGATGATTCAAAATGCTTACTTTACTAGTCAACGAGTTGGGATTACGCCGAACATCTCGTATGGAAGTTGATCGGGCGGAAATGAGCCCAATCAAGAAGGAAGCGTATAGGAGTGTCACACAGACAATTACATTCCCTTTCAACTCCATCTTCGGATTCTCTTCGTATTCTTCTTGGTATGTCTTTTTGGGAAAGAAATTGTTGTATAGAGTGAATATAGACAGACAAAATCGTGGGCTTGACGTTTCCTTCTGTACCTGTAAAAACAAATAAGCAAAAAAAGGGTATAAATTAGCATTTTCTTGTTTTTACTTTCACGTACATGGACGTTTGGTGACTTTACACTATTGCAACTGAATATGAGTCGTTAAAATCTGCTGAGGATGTGCAAAAATTAAATGAGAGTTGAGCTACACACACACACTCAAATACTTGCTGCATAAATTAACTCAGCTCTCCCACAGTCGTAGAAATTGAATGATCAAAAAGTGTAAAGTGACTTTACTAAAGTCACATTGAGAGAATCAATGCGGAAGCAATTTTCTCGCCTGCCTCCCTAAAAGACTTACTATGAATTTTTTTATTATGATGAAACTGCGTAGTAAATCAATCACTGCTGTGTAATAAAGAACCCTACTCGCCATTTTTATTTTTCGTACACAGAGGATCAAATGAAAGGATTAATATTATGTAAGTTTACGATGGTTCAACTTTTGTTTTGATTTTTCTATATTTCTTATTGATTTTCTGCTTGAAGTTTGTGCACAGAGTCTTCTTCGTCTGTTTCTACTTGACTTGACATTTGACATACGCAGTCCGCACACAGTTCATTCAATTCAGGTTTGAGGTTCAGTACTCATACATACATATATATTCAATGTCATGGCCAAGACAGTCAATAATTGAATTATCAGTGAAATTGCGCCGTGAGTTTCGGACCATATTAGAATACACATGATAAGTATTTGTACATGTGGTGTACTATGTAAAAACTGCATGGATTCTCAGTGTAAATGTTTCTATTTATTATTAGGTATTAATTGTAACAACAAAAATATCCCCATAAAGGCTTATTAAAAGAAAAGAGTAGAAAGAAACACAGATCAGATAAGGGAATAACTATAGCCTGTGCAGTACAGGTATGTTGACTCATTTCATGTGCGCCTACAATTGCATTGTCCTGAAATAAACAGAACAAATTCCATCAAACCTACTTATACTAGTTCCAGCCGTATATAGAGTTGGAATTTTTTCTCATCATTTTTTTATTCAAATTTACCCAGTGTACTTACTTACTTGTGTACAGTTGTCAATATTTGTTCTTTTGTTGACTAAAATCATCTTCAACTCAATTTACTCTCATTTTTTAAAACATGATTGTAGTATAGAAATCGAATCTAGAATTTCTCAATTATTTATATGACTAATAATAAGTTGCTGCTTCGTAGTTGCTGAAAGTTTTCTTTTCTACTCGATGTGAAAGTCTAGATATTCTTTTTTTATGGGTAAATATCTGTAGATGGTGAATTATGTAACTGTTTTCTTTTACATCTCTGAATTACTCAATTCGGTACTGCCTCAGATATGAATATATGTATACAGATATATATATATATATATATGTATACAGATATATACATATATATATATGTATTTAAAATGTCAATCAAGTATGCATCCGCAGGTACACACACACACACACACACTATACTGAGCACAGTTGGATTTGGATTTGTGTACTAATTCGAGAAAGTGTCACACCATCATCATCACAATTCGTTTATTGAAATATCCTGTGCTTTTATCTATATCCTTAAAATATGTATACATGTGTATATACTGTTAATACTGTATGATCTTGTGCTTTTTTTAATACAGTCGTAAAAAGCAGAGGAGACGTCTCAATTTTTTTGTGTGTCTGTGTACTTTATACAACATGTGCTTTAATAATTTCTCGATAAATATTTACACTACACACTTGAACCACAAACATTTTCCTGGATTAATAGTGAGAAATTATGTAAACGGATGCTCTTCAAATTGGAATTAAATAAAAAAGAAGGTGAGCTAAATCAGTCTCTGTCGTCAAGTATTTCGCCATCAAGTAGAGACATGATTATTATTGCGAAATAACAACTATATTTTATGCCTGTGTTCCATGTGTTAGCACAAGTAACGAGAACGAGAGTGAAGATGCGTTTTCTATTAGTCAACAAAAATTGAACAAATATTGACATGCGTGTAGTTTTAATTTAAAAATGAAAAGACAATATTAGTACACGACGGAAATTTGTTCTATTTTTTTGAGTCCCTGTGACATTTAATATTTAATGCTATATATAGACATTTTGTTAGTAGCTGCTAAATATATACTTTCTTGCTGTATTTATAGACAACAAAATAATATTTAGTACTTATTGTTAGTGACAGTCTTTTCTTTAACTCATTACCTAAAGTTAATTAAAATTGTCAATTGAGAATAATTAGTATGGAAATATAGAAGTGAGACCCGCTGTTTGTATAGTTCATGTATGTAGACCTACGTATGTATGTATTTACTAAAGATGAGAAAGCATGAGATTTTTCCATGCGTGAAAAGATGTTACAATGTGATCTTCGGTACAGGCATTTATACGATTATCGTGTACAAAGTTGAACAAGATTGTAGATTGTAGATTGTCTACAGTCTACTGTAAAGTTCAAGTGTAGATAAGAAGTGTACAAATGCCAAATATAGAAACCTAATAGAGGCCGACGCAATTCTGCACTTACCATTGTGTATTTTGTAAAAAAATTAAGCTGGTGACAAAAGATAAATGCAATGAGGTAAAATAAAAAAAACAAGAAAAAAAAACTAAAAAAACTAATGACTTGGAAAGAAACTGAAAGATAGTGCGTGTGGGAGCTGATGTTAGTGGAAAAAAAGTGAAAATATATATATTATTATATAGATTTGTAATTTTTAAGAACCTTTTGTTTTCTTTGTCTTCCTTTGCTTTCTTGATTTGATTGTTTTGAAGCTTTCGGCTTGACTTCCGCACAACACACTTGTGTATAATTTCGTATTAAAAGAATACAAAAATGTGTAAATGTTTATTTTTATTTTTATTCTTCAGTTGATTTTTGTGGTGAATGTGTATTTTGAATTTTGGATTCAATAATCCCTGTATTAGTTGATTTATTTTGCTTTTGTTCTATTTGAACTTGAATATTTCTTTTTTAGTGAATACAATCCCAAATGTGTGATTCTGTAAAGATTATGTAAGAGTTTTGGATTCAAGAAAGATTCTTATGAGCTTGTTTATAGCTTCTCAATATATTTGTGAGAGATACAATTTGTCTTACTCGGTCAAGAGTCACTTGAACACTGTTAATTGACAGTGAATTGAAGCTGTATTTAAGGCAGCGAAAGAAGTGTGTATCTTCTTTGGTCAATAGCTAGGTATATAGCAGTGTAGTGTGATATCTATCGTTTTCGTCCCTGTGCTTACGCGTACGTATAGCAAAGATTGACTGTTGACTAATATATATAATACCACAGATATATATAGGGAAAAGAAGAAGAAGAAGAAGAAGAAGAAGAAGAAGACGAGAGAATAATACAGTCTCATTGTTTCGAGTTTCCACCATCTTATCTCATATGATATGAGCCATATCACATATACTCTCTCTACGTGTAGTATACATTTTACCATGTCTTTTTATATTTATTATTATTTTTGAGATGCTTCTACGTTTGTAAATGCACGTATCCGTACAATAGTAAATAATAAGAACGCGTTTTATCGTCAAATGTTAATAAGAAAAAATATGCGTAACATACCACTACACACACTCGAATACATGTGTGTGAAATAAAAATGCGAGTAAATACTTGTTTCTATATAGCTTCTATAAATTCTATAAATTCTATAATATACCATGTTGTACTGGTGTTTTGTGCAAGTACATTTCGATTTTGTTCGTATACAGTAGTACATACACACACACACACACACTCACACGTCAGTATTATAGTATTACACGGTGTGGACTACTGTGAAATTTCTCAATTGAGATATTGAGTTACCCACTTGAGTCGGAAAAAGAATACGAATGTTAAATGACGAACATAGTACATACATATTAGTTTGTAGCTACACTATTTTAAAGAGTATTCTGGATTGATAGAGAGAATCATCCAGTTGAATTTTCCTTCATATACAGGAACTATAAAAGGAGATGCGCAACATAAAAATGCCATTGACATTGCCTTTTCCAGCTTAATGTAGGTCCTGCTGCCTCATTATTTATCATTTCTTATACATATACAGATTACAGATATATATATATATATATATATATACAGATACTATAGGTACTGTACGTGTAGACGGACTGGAGTATGAAAAAAGGAAAACCCATGATATAAAATATTGTAAATTCCTATTCATTTTAACTACGTGGATGGATGACATTATTCATATTCATTTATATAAAATGATGTAATATTGGGAATTCAAATCATCACAGATCGCAGGCGTATAGTATAGCCATTGTCTATACCAATAAGTAAGATTGAAACCTGAAACAATTAGCTTATTTTCTTAATAAAGGACATGCTATACGCTATACCCCAGTTTATGAGCTAAGAATAAAAGGACGCGGGGAAAATAAAGTTCCTCACCTTCAACTTTATGGAATATTCTATATAGAGCAAACTATATAAAATGTATAAAATGTGTCCTCACTGATGACTCATCGGTGTGTGTAAAGTGAGCAGTGTCATTGCTGGAAAAGCAATGGTATCTTACATGAGGTGTCACTGTACATATATTTACATCAGTTATATATAGGTACTTGAAATGTGTGTATGTACTTTACACTGTTACTAGCAGTTAATACTAATTTATTAATAAAGCTTCTCCATCTATATGAATGTATGCAAGACTGACAATGAGAATGCATTACACTTGTTGTCGTTGACACATGTACATGTTATATATTTCTGAATGAAAGGTTGATATCCAAAATAAATAATAATGAAATGAAACAGATTTACGAGGAAATGTATAGGGTTTTTTTGTATTATAAAGTTTCTAGTGTAAGTACATGTCCTATATAAATTCATTAGGTGTGGGAGTACTACATATAGTAATCATGAGAAATCCTTATATACTTAGAAATGGCAGCATATTGAAAGAATTATTAAGATAAGCCTATTATTGGCTTATTAGTAATAGAGAGAGAGAGTGAGAGAGAGAGAGAGGGATGAGAGTCAGGAAACATGCCCAAGAGACCCTTCAATCTTAATGTCAATTTACTTACTATATGCCCTGCAAGGGCTGCCAGAAAAAGGTTATACCAAGACAGTGTAAGGCGGCGCAATGTCCAACCTCAAAAATCCTTCCATTTAAAATACATTACGCAGACTTTTGTTTTAGCGATTACTGCTAAACAATTACAACTAATACTATGGAATATTTTTTTCCTTATAAATGCTTTCCCGTAGATTTCTGTGTGCTATTTTCAAAACTTTATCGGTTTTAGATGCTTCTAGGGAATTTTTTGAAAATTCTCTTACGGGGATTTGTGTGGCAGGTACATACGTGC